>CAXKVX010001247.1:0-47627 GCA_964058865.1 Eleocharis quinqueflora | reverse complement strand
CTGCTTATCACAGCTATGAAATGATCTTCAACAGTGACATATTGGATTTTATCAGCATATAAATATTAAGAGTAATTATAATATTTCTATCTTTTCCGTTCCTTTACGCATATAATATTAAGAGTAATTATAATATTTTCCTCGATTCTAGTTCTTTTACGTGCTCTAGATACGGACAAAAAAAATTTCACGCTCGTCGCTCGTTTCTCTCTCGCGCTTCTTTCTCTTGTTCTCATTTCTCTCCTAAATATGTCAAGCCAGCATTACTGATTTGATTTCAATTTGATGAATTTCATCTGCTCTCGCATCTATCCTAATCAAAGCACTGTCTCTAATCACTTGGTTTTAAAGCAGGTTTATATATTCGAACATGAAAGTCTTTACATAAGAACAAGCAAAATTTTATATTATAACAAATAATTCTCTATGTTATAACAAACAAGTCTCTATATTGTAACAACAATGTCTATAAATTATAACAAACAAGTCTGTATATTGGAACCTGCAAATCTCTATATTAGAAACTACAAATCTCAGTATTGAAACCTGCAATTCTTTATATTAGAAAATGCAATTCTTTATATTATAAATGCAAGTCTCTATATCGAAACCCGCAAGTCTCAAATTATTTGGAACCTTTAAATATCAATATTGAAATCAACAAATCTCTATATGAGAACAAGCAAATTATTAATATCTTCAAGTTCCTATATTATAACTTGAAGTCTTTATATTAGATCAAATTTTGCATCAAAATAAAAAAAATACAGTAAAATTACAAAACATGACAGCAAAATTTTATTTTAAAGTCTTACAAGGAGTGCAGAATTAAAAACTATAGTAAGTCTCAAATATTAATTATTAATTTATTACTCTCGACCCGAGGCAATGATCAACCGATAGCACAACAAACCCACAGCACATAGCTCCAAATTAAGTAATAACTTATAAGTGAAACCCATGCCTCATTTTATTATTTTTGGCATTTATATTCCAAATTAATTTAAAAATGACAGAATATATAAATAAAGGTAGATTTCTTTCCCGCTCTTCCGTTTTTTTTTTTTACTTTTGTCTTGCTAGCCTAGTTTAGTTAATTATGTGACAAATTAATTTGGAATATAAGTGCCAATAAGCTTAATTATACTCGAGCTAAATCAAAACAATATTTTTAGTTATTATTGAAGAGCTGTGATGTAGCAAAGGAATTTGACTGTGATGTATTTAAAGTTAAATGAAATCCGAAAACAAACTCAAATAAAAGAGATTGACTTGTAAATATTAATTAAAGTCAAGTTTATTGAGCGTAGTACAAAAATCTACATTAAAATATTAGTGGTATATACACATTATTGAAATGAGATTTTGATATGATTATACTAAAGAAAACTCGTGCAAATATTTCTCAATTCGGGACAAAATTTTCCACCTATTTTTAATCTTGATGCCACAATCTAATTCACAAAATAAAAATCATTTTTTTTAATTATTAAATACTAACAACAAATCAGTACTTTTTTTTCTCATATAACAAGTATGATTTTGACCTTTATACCACATGCTGCTTCTATCGAAATTTTTTAAGTAATAAAAATATTATAAGTAATTAAATATATAAGAAAATAGTAGGTGAATTTCTATATATATTATTCTCGTCAGTGGAGTGACGAGTTTATCAATTCTTTTGCATTTTTTCGATGATCTAAAAAAATAGAATAAATCTTAAACTCGCAACTGACAGTGACGAGTATAGCAATAATTGAGGTATTCTCTAAACTCGCTTCTAGGAGCGGTGAGTTTAGAGTGTAAAAAGATCTCATATAAATTATTGTTTTACACTTCAGTGATGAGTTTAGAGAAACCAATAATTCGTGCATTTAATGCGTGATAAGGAAATTTAATGCGACCTATACTTGCTAGTGCAAGTAACGAGTATAAAAATCCTTTTTTTTTAATTGTCGGAAAGTTTAAACTAATTGATAAACTCGCCACTCAATCGGCGAGAATAGTATATATAGAAATTCACGTATCATTTTTTTATATATTTAATTATATATAGAGTAAATAAAACTGTCCCCCCAGTTTCTGTCCTCCTTACGCGCCGCCCCCCACTCAAATGCAATGATAATCATTTTTTAGTATAAAGACTTATACTAAAAAATATAAAGACTACTACATTTGAGTATAAAGACTTATGTGGAGGACGTGTAAGGGGACTTGTAAGGAGGGACAGTTAGTCGCTTCCTTATATATAATATTGTTATTAGTTAAAAAATGTCGGCTGCTTCTACGTAGCATGATTCTTTCTTTCTTTCTTTCTTTAATAGATGAGTGAATGGCAGAGTCTTCCTTCATTCATAGCTTTTAGTTCAGTTAGCGACATCAGGTCCCAGAGATCTGATATCGCAAGCTTTTGCATGAATGCATGCATGCATGCATGAATCGGTTTTTTTTTTTTATCTTTTTCAGTTCTGGCAATTTCTGGTTCCTTGGATTGTTCCTCTTAAACGCTCTGATAAAACAATTAATAGGCAGATAACAGTAAACAGTTCCCTTTTTTTTTTTTTCAGGAAACAGTTCAGTAGTTAGTTCAGACTTCAGAGCTCTAATTCAAACTCGGTACTGTTTATAGAAATACAAAAATGTGAAGGGTCTTGTAGTAAAATTCAATTATCCACGTGGGCCAACAAGTTCCTCGGGAACATGCCACGTAATTTGCGGTGATTGGGTCCCGCTCACCACGTTTCATGGAACATGACTGCAATTGGACCCCACCTGCCTCTGCTCCTCAACCTTTTTCTGTTCAGAAGTTCAACCTTGCATGAATGAATTCGATAAAAAAAAATTATTTATTAATTGTTCGTCGGGTTATAATATAAATTTACAAACAAAATAGAAAATAAATTAAAAAAATTTCTTCTTAAAAATAATCCCGACGAAGTTTGAATCCCAAATCTCTCCTTTGAGGAACATACTTCGTTAGAAATCGTAATCATGTTTTGTAGTTGTCTTGGTTGGAAGGAGCCAAGTTAGTTTAGTTTAGTCTCTACTATGTTTAGGATTGTTAATGAAATTTTTTTATTTTTTTATTCGGTTCGTATAGGGTATGAATAAGATAATTCGTTAGCTCATCGAATATGAGTATGAATAAGATTTTTTTCGTTAGTTAAATAAATAAAGATACGGATAAAAATTATTTCGTACTCGTTACCATATAAGATAAATACAAAATAATATATATAAATATAAATAAATAAATAAATATTTTTTTAAATCTTTAAAATAATTAATCAATTAGTAATTTAAGTTTCTAAGAGACCATCTAATTAATTGCCCTCTTTTCAACAGAATCTTATTTTGCAACAGAAAATTAACGTTTGTCTCTTGGATTTCATCAAAAATAATTTCATCCAACTAATTATTTGTTTAATCTTACCATCCTCTCGTTTACCCTTAAAAAATTGATCATATAATTAAAATTCTAGTTTGGTATTTTGTTTATGTATATGCTCTAGTTGCTCTCATGTTGTACTTTGTCTTTATGAAAACATATTGATTTTAGGTATATTTGTATAAAATATGATTTATTTGTAAAACTAAAAATTATTATATTAATATTATCATTATCGTTCGTCACTCGTTTGTTACCCGATAATTTTAACGAGTAAGGATAAGGACAGGATAAGTCAAATTTTAACAGATAAATATATGATTGGGTAAAAGTAATTTCAAATGAGGACGAGCACGAAAATAACTCCATCAAACTCGTATCGTACCATTGAGCCTAACTATGTTAGCTTATAATATATTTTTTTGATAAATACATTGTTGGTTGAGCACCCAATTCGTTTGAAATTTTTCATTATTAATTCCTTTGGAATAAAGACCTCTATGTTAGCTAGTATGTTATTTCTGTTATTTCTTTTGTTTTATTTGTTTTGTTACCACCTATAGATCTCCTATGCTGGAATATTTGTAGTACTATTTGCTTTCTTGTGTAATGCAAACAGGCAGCCTCAACCTCTGCTACTTTTAAAATAAAAAAATAACATTTGCACCAATCAAGTGCTTATACATGGAAATTGGAAAGAATGTAACTATTTTTTTTTTAATTTACTTAAAGAAGATAAATTGATACGTGAATCTGATTTGCAAATTACTTTGAAAAAGGTACATTTGGGTATCACTGGTTTCATTAAACTATTAATTGCATAAAATTAATTTATTTTTTGTATTTAATCAACGCATTTACATTTGTGTTATATTAATTAATAGATTGGAAATAATTAAAACATTGGGAATAAAACTGGATAAGATGAGTCAAAGCCTAATTACAGGACCAAATAGTATAATACAAATATATTTGGAGTATATTAAAAATTAAAATACATTAATTATTAGATTTCCAGTATATTAAAAGTTCATAGACTAATTTTTTTAATTTTTAGGTAATTTGAATGGCTAATTTGGTCTTTTTCTGAAATCATAAGAACTAAATTAGTGCAAACAAAAGTGTACCAACAAATTTAACTTTTTTGGTAAAGAAAAGCTCGAGGCTAATTTTGTTCTTTCTGAAAAATTCAAGAATCAAATTAGTGCAAACTAAAGTTTATGGATTAACTTCAAATTTTGAAAAAAAAATTGACTACCAAAAAGTAAAATTTTCCAAATATATTATGAGCAAGGCTAAAATAATATGCATAGTACACCACATAACGTACTATGCGCCTATATATTTTTAATTTGCTCAATAAATTCTTCATATCAAAATATTGTAGGAAATCAAATTTTTTGATTTTTAGAGCTTTCTTGCTATTTTTTAAATATTTTTTAAAAACAGCTCAGAAATGACACTTTTGTAGTATTAAATCTGAACTGTTTTTAAAAAATAACAAGAAAGCTCTAAAAAAATCACAAAATTTGATTTCCTACGATATTTTTATATGAGGAATTTATTGAGAAACTTAAGTCTCATTTTATTGAGCTATAGATATATGCATAGGACAAAAGAGGATGTCCTATGCATATTATTTTAGTCAGCTCATATATTATATAACATAATTGTAAGTATTTTACATTTAGCAATTCTTTGATAATTTTAAAATTGATTGTCTTCTCCTTGAAAATTTTAAACAAAATTTCCCTGATTTCGTACAATTGCAAAGTTTCTCTTAATTTTCCACTTTCTAATTATAAGAAGTGACCAAATTACGAAAAAAAGCTAGTTTTATACACCTGTCGATCTTATGAACTTTTGTCCATTAGTTGTCTGAAATGATTTCATAGTTATTTATTTAATGTAATGATTAGATAAATAATAATAATCTAAATTTTATTTTTCTTGATTCTACACTGAGTATGACCCTCACACTTGGCTGTACATTTACAAAATGGACATTTTGACTGTACATTTACATTATCAATGGTTTGAATCAGCAATTTTCACTTCAAAATTTGAGAAGTGAGCCAAAAGACCGAGGTGTTTGGTGCTTATGAAGTATTTTTGCATATATAATTTTTCCTTTTTATCATATCATAATAATAGTTTCTTGTTGTAAGTGATCTAATTTCTAGTGGTAGCTAACTAGAATGACTTCATTGAAATCATGGGTTCAATCCTATAAAAAATAATAGTTCTCGTTGCTGTTGCTAAAATTTATATGATGGTGACAACAACAACAACAACAGTAATAACAACAATGATGATGATGATGATGAGAGTAAAGTTATGGTGCTCCTAAGAGTAACAAGACCTTTTGTTCCCTTAATTAAAAAACAAGCTTAAACATTATTAAATTTTGATCTATCATGCTCAATATTTTAATATATAATCTTTCATGAGGCACAAATTTCTAATTTTAGAGTTTTTCAAGTACATTTTTTTTAAAAGTGACTTCAAAATAATAATAAAATATTCAATGTTTATATGTAAAACTAGATCACTTTCAAAAATTAAAAACATATACTTAAAATTTTCTAAAAGTAGAAAAAATTCTCATACAATATATAATAAATTATTGGACATGATGAATGAAAGTTTAAAAATGTTCCAGCTTGTTTTTGAGTTAAGAGCACTAGAGTTCTTGATGCTTTTATGAGCATCATAGCTTTTTGTTGATGATGACGATAATATATCATCATAATGATTATGATAATAATACTAATAATGATAATGATCATGATCATGATAATAATAATAACTTTTAATTTTACCGGCAATAAAAGTCTATGTTATTCTAAAAATTTGGTAATTGTTTCATGTTGTTCACATAATCATTGTCATCAAACTTATACAAGCCACTGTCCAATAATTTCAGTGGCAGAACTACATAGAACCAGGTGTCAGTTGTACTCCCTAGAAAAATTGTCCATACAATTGATTTTTTTAAAATATGCTTATAATTTGAGTTTTTTTTTTAAATGTGCATCATTTGAAACCTCTGAAAAAAAATCTAAATTTTGAACCCTTCTGATATAATTCTTGCATCCGTTCCTGAATAAGTCCATCTAACATTTTATTAAATGAAGTTCTTAATATTTCAAATAATTTATAATAATACTATGCTTCTAAATATTCACTCACTATTGGTATATGCTGCTTTAACACTATTCTTTAACTAGCCAATGTACTAATGATTGTTCAATAAAGCACCAAATAGAATCAAAAGAGTAATAATTAAAGAGGATAATTAAAGTCTGTTAAATCAAAAGGGCAATATCTTCAATTAGTTTTATAAGTCTTCAACCCACATTTCTCAATCCTCTTAACCACTTTATTCATTTATTTTTTAATAGAGATGCTTCCTATTGTTAAAAAATTCGGCTAATAATTTTTTTGCCACAAGATTAATCTTTCTTGGTTTTAAAATTATGCAGATTTAATCTTTTCATGAATGAACAAAAAGTTTCTAAAAATGGACCAAATTTAATTTGTTTTGGATGAACAAAATCATTTTTTTTTCATCTCAATGAAACCAACTTGTTTTCAGGTATAGTGTTTTTTTTTAAAGTACATATTTGTTTTACCCCCAAAATAAATAAATAAATACCAGTAACCATCTGTTTATGAATAATCACCAATCACTAGGGAAAGAACTGCTTGCAACCCTTTATCCCCTCACACTCGACTTCATTATTTTTGAGAAAATCAGGATTCTGCTTTTCCGATCTGACGATTTATATTCGATCTCGCAGATAAACTTTATAATTATACGGGTCCGTGCATCACATTAGAACCGTCCGTTTTAATCGAGCAGTCAGTATTAGAATAACAGAGTCATGTATTTCTCCGAGAATAACAGCAGATACAGACTCTTCACACTCTTACCCCACCAATCTGTTTATCAGTAATCAACATCATTTTTAATTTCATTATCTGAAATAAAACTATAAAAGCCATGAAAGAATAGATACATCAATAAAGCCGAGAAAGAAAAAGAAATATATTAAACAGGTTAAACAAATTTGTCTTAAACCACTATCACATGCAGTGTGGACCCATCCGCCGACAACCTCTCCACGTCAGCATTTGTATAATGTGGCTCTGATAAAAATCCCCCATGTTGTGCTCTTTAATTTGTGTAGCACAAAGGAACAGTTTTTGCATATTAATAACCAATTATAATATGATTCATGATATATAAATTGACAATTTTATAATTCTTAATCGGAAAAAAGTTCCAAAACGTTCGTATTATTGAAAATCCAATTAATAATATATAGGAAATAAAATCATTTGGTAAATAAACAAAGCTCCTAATTGTCACCTAGCTCTGGTGTAAGTGTAACTTTTCAGGAGCTATGAATCAAATTATACCAAGATACCGAATATGCATCTTTTATAAATATGCCGAGTCAGGAAAGTAATATATTATGGCAGAAGGCTAATCATACAGTGCTAGAAGCTATTTATGTAGCTAATCATACAGTTCTATTGCTCTCCACATGGCTTTTAATTATTGAATTTATTAAATGTAGGTAGCATGGCTGAATTATTTATCAAGTACGGTTTCACAACTTTTAATATACTTCTTTTTACTTCTCTTTTTCTTTTTTAAACAAGTACGGTCCTTCAATCATATATGCTTTCTATATTTTGGAAATAATCTTTTACGTAAACCAACCAAGAAAAAAAAATAGATTTTTCCATGCTAAAAGTTTGAAACGATTTTCATCCAAAATCGTTTGTAGAAAATAAATTAGTTACTAAATGGTAGGGGGAAATAACCAAATAGGGACTTGAGACAAATGCCAGTATTTATCTCTATCTATCTCCATCCAATTACAGTTCCCCACGTGGCCCCAAGACAATTCCTCTCAGCAATAACCTACCCTTTTACTCTGATGCCGCGTGGCACAATATAATCCGTCGATATACCATTTAACGGCGTACAGAAACAGTAGGCATGCTCATTGATCTCCTACGCTGATTTCTTGTGAAAACATATGTGAACATACAAATGTTGCGGCTATGTAGTATGTCGATGTAGCTTTTGAGCTTTTCCCAATTGCTGTGGTTGGTTTTATTATCTCGTTAAGATTCTTTTCATATATTTTCATATGTTGAATGCTATTGATACAGCCAGTGTTATTATTATTAAGCAATCAATTCGAATTTCATGAACAATAACCACCTAAATTCGTTTGTAATTTCGTACCTAATTCATAAATGTTCCAATAATTGATGCAAGCACATGCACCAACCTTCTATCTTATGATCCAACAAACTTTCTTTAAAGTTTAAACTGAAATAATCTTATAGTTACAGATGAGATCACAGAAGATCTGGGAAGTTCACCATCGGTATTTGGACCAGCGGACCTTCTTAAGAGCATCTTCATCCCTAAAATTTTCAGAGTTTCTAAGCTAACGTGTCAGTTTATAACTCAGTTTCAGGAATGTAACAGAGTTTCTAATTCATAAACTTTGATTAAGAGCTACTTATTTAGAAACTTTAATTCAGGATTTATAAACTGTGACGTGTCAATATCATTAGTTAAAAAAATTAACAAAAAAATAGTTAGTTGATGATGTGGCGATTAAGAAGCTATTATTGTAGTTTTAGGGATGTAAGAGTTTATAAACTAAAAAAATTAAGTTTTTTAATCTGATATGACATTATTTATAAACTCAAAGAGTTTCATGAATGAAAATGCTCTAATCCGCCGTCTCTTTTGCGGTCCCACCCACCTTCTCCTTCTCTTTCCATTTCTGTGCATTTTCTTTTGTAGACATTTGTGTAACAGTTCATTGTTCATGAACTAAGCAGCGAGTTTTAGGATTTGTAACTTGTGTTACATTTTGCTGCATACTTTTAAGTGATTTTCACGAATCAGCGTATATCCTATGGACTGGTTTTAGATTTGCCTCCAACACATTCTCTCCAAAATCATGGCAAATATGTTGCTTCCCTTTCAATCGGATCTCACGATTGATACACAAACAAGATTCACGAAGAATAGACACTTAATTGATAGCTTTCACAGTTTCATTACGTCCAGCAACTCATCCATGCATCTGTGAGGCAAAAAGCACCAGTGGGAATATTCAAGGCGGATCTATATAAAGATTTCGATACATTTAATTGGGGATTCTTGTTGGCATGTCTCACTTGTAGGATGTGGGTAAGAATAGAAGAGCGGTAAGGTGTGGAGTTTAGACACGAGATAAACACTCAAATAAGTATTTTTATTATCACTCAAAATATAAATGAGATTACAACTCTTTATTTAGAACTCTCACAAACCTCACACTTCTCAACTCTCTCTAATCTTTCTTTCTCTCTTTAGCTACCGCTAACTCTTTCTTTTTTGCTCTTTGGCTTCTCTTACTTTTGCTTTTGCTTAATACAAATGAGATGACAAACCTCTCCTTTTATAACACACAAGGGAGGTCTAGAGTTACAAGTTCAATTACACCATCTCTTTAATTCTACATCTCAAAACTCTAGTTTTAATTCTTCTTTCTAGCTGAAAATTTCTTTATTAGATGAGTTGAGAAACTTTATTAGACTTTAGGTTATTTGTAATTAAGTGAAGAAGAGTTTTGCTTCATTTACTCTTTAGGTTTGAACTCCAACAAACGCCCCCTCAAACCTGAAGTTGTCGCATGCCTAGCGCACTTCTGAACTTTGTAAATGCATCAACTGGGAGAGCCTTTGTGAACATATCAGCGACTTGCTCTTTGGTACTACAGTACTCCAATGTCACAACCTTCTGCTTCACTTGATCTCGCAAGAAGTGAAAGCGTATCTCAATGTGTTTGCTCCTCCCATGCATGACCGGATTTTTCGCAAGTTGAATTGCAGATTTGTTGTCGACATAGATTACAGTCGACTCAGGTTGGAGATGATCTAACTCCTTCAGGAGATTCCTCAGCCATATAGCTTCACATGCACCAGAGGCTGCTGCCACGTACTCAGCTTCGCACGATGAAAGAGCGACAATGCTTTGTTTCTTCGAAGTCCACGTGAATGCAGTGGATCCGAGAAAGAACACATGTCCAGTGGTGCTCTTCCTTTCATCTTGATCACCTCCCCAATCACTGTCTGAGTAGCCATACAAAATAGCTCCAGCATTTTTAGCATAAAACATGCCAAAATTCAATGTCCCTTTGAGGTACCTGAGAATTCGCTTTGTTGCCAACCAATGTGATGTTCTTGGCTCTTCCATGTACCTACTGACAAGCCCAACTGCATGCACAATGTCGGGTCTTGTGATTGTAAGGTACCTCAGACTTCCAACAAGACTTTTGTAGATTGTTGGATCTACATGTTTTCTGTCACCTTCTTTTGTCAACTTCATTCCAGTTGCGACTGGCATGCCAACATGATTGCAATCTGTCATCTTGAACTTCTCGAGTATCTCTTTGGCATACTTCTTTTGTGAGATGAAGATGCCATCTGGCTGCTGCCTTATCTCAATGCCTAGAAAGTAGGCCATTAGACCACAATCAGTCATCTCGAACTCTTTAAACATAGCTTGCCTGAACTCTCGAAACATGTCGGGGTTGCTCCCTGTAAATAAGAGATCATCAACATAAATGCAAGCTATTAGAACTCCATGCTTGTTCTTCTTCATGTAGAGGGCATGCTCGAATGGGCATTTGACAAATCCCATTTTCTTCATGTATCCATCAATTCGTGCATTCCAAGCACGAGGTGCTTGCTTGAGCCCGTACAATGCTTTCTTCAAACGGTACACCTTATCCTCAGCTCCTCTAACAATGAACCCTTCAGGTTGCTCAACATAGACCTCTTCTTCAAGAACACCATTCAGGAATGCTGACTTCACATCTAACTGGTGAAGGTTCCAATTGTGATGTGCTGCAAGAGAAATTAGCATCCTTACTGTGTCAAGGCGTGCTACGGGCGCAAAAACTTCATCATAGTCAATGCCATGCTTCTGCTTGTATCCTTTCGCAACTAGGCGTGCCTTGTAACGGTTGATTGAACCATCAGCACCTCTCTTGATTTTGTACACCCATTTGACACCAATTGCCTTCTTGTTTGCCGGCAGCGTGACTAGCTTCCAGGTGTCATTCTTCACAATGGCTTCAACCTCTTCATTCATGGCTGTCCTCCAATTCTTATCCTGCACAACCTCTTTGAAACTAAGCGGTTCGGTATCAGCATATAAACAAAAAAGGTTGGTTTCATCGCCATCAATTTGGTGTGTACTCGCATAAATATCATTAAGACTTCTAGTTTGTCTGTTGCGTAGGAAACTCCCGCTACTACTGGATGATGATGATGATGATGATCCAGAAGTTGGTGTGTCCGGCTGCTCTAATTGTGGTTGCTGCTGTTGCTGCTCTTCAGTAGGCTCCTCTATAAACACCTTCTTTCCTTTTTCTCTTTCAACATTCGTCCATGCTTCATTTTCGTCGAAGATGACATCTCGACTTACCACAACTTTGTTGCTTATCGGATTATAGAGCTTGTATGCTTTCGATTCTTCACTATAGCCGATGAAGATGCACTTCTCGCCACGATCATCAAGCTTCTTTCTTTTAGCTTCTGGGACTTGTGCATATGCCACACACCCAAATACTCGTAGGTGTGATACGGTCGGCTTGTGACCACTCCATGCTTCTTGCGGAGTCATATTTCTCACGCTCTTTGTCGGACATCTGTTGAGAAGATACACCGTGCATGCTACTGCTTCTGCCCAAAAACCTTTTGTCATGCTTCTTTCTTTGAGCATTGATCGCACCATGTCGAGAATAGTGCGATTCTTTCTTTCGGCCACTCCATTCTGCTGGGGAGTATATGCTGTTGTGAATTGCTGGCGAATGCCTTCTTGCCTGCAAAATTCTTCAAGCTGCTTGGACGTGTACTCGCCACCTCTGTCAGACCTCAATGTTTTGATCTTGTAGCCACTCTCATTCTCAACAAGTTTTTTGAAACTTTTAAACACTTCAAAAACTGCTGACTTCTCTTTCAAGAAATATGCCCATGTCTTTCTACTGAAATCATCAATGAAGGTGATAAAGTATTTGTTACCTCCATGTGATACTGGCACCAATGGCCCACATATATCTGTGTGAATCAGCTGTAGCGGTTGTTTCGCTCTCCATGATTGGCCTTTCGAAAATGGAAGCCGATGTTGCTTGCCAAGTGTGCACACCTCACACACATGATCTGGCTTCTGTATTTCGGGCAAACCATGCACCATGCCCGCTTTTCGAAGGAGTTGAAGTCCACCAAAATTGAGGTGTCCATAACGTAGGTGCCACCTCCATGACTCGCTGTCTTTCGCCAATAGACATGTTACCACGAACGTATTGAGTTGTATAGGAAACATTCTATTATTTGACATAGTCACCTTAGCGACCAATTGTCCCTTTGCATCATGAAGAACAAGAGATCTACCTTCTATGTGAATTATGTACCCTCTTTCAAGAAGTTGTCCGATGCTCAAAATATTACTTTTCATATTGGGGACATAATACACAATTGTGAAATACGCCGTTTTGCCATCTTTTCGTAAAATGTTGATAGTGCCTTTACCTTGCACTGCGAGTTTGGTGGAGTCACCAAGACTAACATTTCCTTGTATCTCCTCCATGCTTGAGAACAACTCCCTTTTGCCGCACATGTGATTGCTCGCTCCTGAGTCTAGATACCACATGTCATGTTGCTCTTGTGCTTCATCTCGGGCTAAGAGCAATGTTGGATCTTGTTGAGTCGATGCTTCTGCAAAATTCGACTGCTCCACTTGTCCAGCTGGCTTGCTTCTACAATCAGATGCATAATGTCCATATTTATGACAATTATAGCATTGCACTCCTCGACCTCCTCGACCACGTCCATATCTGCCTCTATCGCGTCCTCTACCGCAGTTGTCATGTGTCTCTTGACCTTCGTCATTCTTGTTGTAATTGTTGCGCCCCCTGCCTCTGCCACGGTCTCGATTACCACCACTTCGACCTCCTCGATTTGTTAGAGTCAAGTTTGACTCTAATGCTTGCTCCAAATTCGTTGTTGTCGAAGATGTTTTATTCTTTTGAATTCGTTGCTCGTGTACTTGTAAGGACCCAATGAGCTCTTCAATTGTTAGCTCCTCCAAATTCTTCGACTCTTCAATTGCAACGACTACATGCTCGAACTTTCGATGTAGAGATCTTAATGCCTTCTCCATCACCCGTATATCAGCAAGTTGCTCACCATTTCGCTTCATGTTGTTGATGATGACAAGTAGTCGTGCGAAGTAGTCGGAAATCGACTCTTCGTCCTTCATTTGAGCTGCCTCGAATTCAGCCCGTAATGTTTGGAGTCGGATCCTCTTCACTCGATCTACACCAGCGAAAATTGTGCTAAGTGTATCCCATGCTTGCTTACTCGATGTTGCTTCTGCAACTTTCTCGAATGTCGCCTCGTCTAGACCTTGATATAGGAGAAATAATGCCTTACGATCCTTCTTTCTTTCATCACGCAATTCAGCCTTTCTCTCAGGCGTATATGCGTCAAACTCTGCTTGAGTAGCATCGGTGTAGCCATTTGTTGCTATCTCCCATAGGTCTTGACTTCCGAGAAGAGCTTTCATTTGTATCTTCCATCTCTCGAAATTTTCTGTGGTAAGTTTCGGTATTTGGGAGAACAATAAATTTGAGGCCATTTTTTCGGGTATGTGGATCGAACTTTTGCTCTGATACCAAATTTGTAGGATGTGGGTAAGAATAGAAGAGCGGTAAGGTGTGGAGTTTAGACACGAGATAAACACTCAAATAAGTATTTTTATTATCACTCAAAATATAAACGAGATTACAACTCTTTATTTAGAACTTTCACAAACCTCACACTTCTCAACTCTCTCTAATCTTTCTTTCTCTCTTTAGCTACCGCTAACTCTTTCTTTTTTGCTCTTTGGCTTCTCTTACTTTTGCTTTTGCTTAATACAAATGAGATGACAAACCTCTCCTTTTATAACACACAAGGGAGGTCTAGAGTTACAAGTTCAATTACACCATCTCTTTAATTCTACATCTCAAAACTCTAGTTTTAATTCTTCTTTCTAGCTGAAAATTTCTTTATTAGATGAGTTGAGAAACTTTGTTAGACTTTAGGTTATTTGTAATTAAGTGAAGAAGAGTTTTGCTTCATTTACTCTTTAGGTTTGAACTCCAACATCACTGCCAATGGGCTTCCGCTGCAATGGATACAATGGATACGCAATCTCATCTTACCGAGTCATTCCAGATAATCAACAGAGTGGCAGGGAAAAACATTACATTACGAAGGGGTGTACGACAAGGCGATCCTTTGGCTCCAATTCTATTCAACATGGCGATGGACTTTCTTCTTAGATGGATCCCCAAATTGCACACTCTCAATTTTCTCGTGTCGTCATTTTCGGGATGCAAAATGTGTCTCACGTACGTCAACGATACACTAGTCTTCTTCAGACCAACAAGAAGGCAAGCCATCAATCTGAACATCGTCTTTCAACTGTTCGGTATGACATCAAAACTACGGCTAAATAGTTGAAAAATCAGAATTGATGATAACGACGTCAGAAGGTGCACTAACCAGACGATTGGTGGACATTCTTCGATGCCAGGAATCTGTGTTTCCAATCATTTACCTTGGGTTGCCACTTAGCAATAGTCGTCTTACCAAGCAACAATTCCTTCCTTTGATTGAGAAGACAAGGAACAAGCTATCCGGATAGAAAGCCACGATAATGTCATTGGCGGGTAGAAACGTCATGGTCAATGCAGTGTTGGCAGCTTTGCACATGCATAACATGTTTGTATTCTTATTACTGAAATGGACGCTCGCAGAACTTAACAAGATAATGTGATCTTTTCTATGGTTTGGATACAAAAGAGAGTGCATGAAGGGCATAACCATGATAATCTAAAATTTGGCGACGACACCCAAAAAATGGGGAGGCTTAGGGATTAGAGACCTCAACATTGCAAACATCTCACTTCTCATTAAGTGGATGTGGCAGTGAGAACACGAGGAAGATAGATGGTGGAAACAAATCACCAATTCACTGAAAACACAACACAAACAATGGCAACTCCAGCATGCTTTACAATTTTGGAAAGAATTAGGGAAATTGGAAGACTACTATGAAGCTGGTATTCAAAGAGCAACGACACCACCGGGATGGATTAGACAAGCCAATGGGGCCTTCACTGTCAAGTCAGCATATGAGTTCTTCATCGGTTCACCACGAGTTGCGACGACAACGGCAAACATTTGGAAGATACAAGCTCCTCCGCATAGTTATGTCGGATGATGATTAATAAACGACTAATTACCAACAATTGACCAATTGAGAAAGAGGGGATGAATTATGCCAAATAGATGCATCTTATGTCGGACAGAGGAGGAAACGATGGCTCAGTTATTTATCAACTGTTTGATGAAAAGGCAGTTAAGGACTTACTAAACACATATTGCAGCACCCAATGCAATGCATATTGTGCAATATACACAATTCATGGATCATAATCCACACACGCTCTTGGTCGAAGCTAGGGTAACAGATTGGACAAGATTGGAACTTACGCCAAACTTTGTTTAATGGCAGGAACGATGCACAAAAATGTTTTCGGATCGATACCAGGACATAGTCCAAATGACGAGGGAAGTGAAGCTGGAGTTCACAAACTGGTACAAGAGAGAAATAGTTTTCCGCTGAGGACAACACAAAGAGACACCAGAGCCAAACTTAATCATAGGGCACGACAATACTATTGAATATATTTTAAATATTTTCCATACATTCATTTTTACAATATTGGTATTTTAACTTGTTGGAATTGATACGTCAAATTTGACTCCATCTTCAACTAATGTCTTAATTAGTAAAAATTTATCATAAGTTTGCATTAGATTCAATATTGAATTACTCGTTTCTTCGATCGCAAATCCGAATCGACGCGGTGAAGTAGACTCGGATATCTACAGATCGATGACTTGCGAAGATAAAAAAAACTTAATTACGATCCCGACGAGTACAACTGAAATAGTTACAAAACTTACCTAAATACAACACCAACTCTTGAATTAAAATACAACACATTTCACGTACAAAAGTTGAATTATTTTTGTAACTGCCCTAAAAAAGAAAAAATAACATTTATAATCATGGATTCAAAATTTTGACAATAATGACTCTATTTTTAATCGTTCACGTTCGCATGTTAACATCTAGATGCATGGGTTGAGAGGTACTTCAAATTTTCTTTTGTTTTGTTTGAATTTTTAAGTGTCCTCCGAATGCATGGATATAAATAACACGTCTGAACGTAAATTATAAAGTAGAGTCATTATCGTAAAAAATTTGTATTCAAGATCATAAATATTATTCTTTATTTGTTCACAACGTCAAATTTTTTTATTTTTAGAGCTTTTCGAGTTTTTTCTGAAATAATTTATTTATTTAATTTATTATTATAAAAAAATCGAAATTTGAAGAGTCTGTTCGAGTCAAATCAGATCAAATCAAACTGTACATTCTTTTTTTTAGTATTAGAAGACAGAAGACAGAAGACAGTAGGGAAACTGTACATCCTTTCTTTCTTTCTTTTTTAATAAACTGTGCATTCGATCTACTACCACACGGAATAGAGCTTCATTTGCATAAAGGGAAAAAGGTGATACAACAGCTGTTTATTATTTGTATTTTATCAACCGTAATTATATATTTCTTATTTCTTATTTATTAATAGTGTATTTTTCAATAAGATGTATAATTATCAATACTTAGTGTGGTTATTTTATACAAAAATTTACATGTTTTATGTACAAAATGATTGAACTTGCTAATTGACAAGTATATCAATTAACATATTTACAATTTTAATTAACAAATAATGAGATAAAAAAATTGTCCACCCAAAAAGTTGAATGCTTTATGTTTAAAACAATATTTATATTAATCTCAATGTCTTCCTTTTATCGGTTAATAATTACTATTTATAAGTGTAGAAGATATCATAGTTTACACAATAATGATTTAATATTGGGATACTTTTATTATTCAACTTAGGTTCATTGACATGAATAATAAAATAAATAATTTAAAAATCTTATGAATATACAAATAAATTGCACAACAAAGTCTAAACTGAACACTACTCGCTTAATAATTAATTAGTATATTCCTTAAAAAAAATAATTAATAAGTATAATGAAGTTGCTATAACGACGGTATCTGTAATGGATCTATACAACAAGTCTCTTTAAATATTGAATAAAACTATGTAAGTAATAATAACTAAATTTTGTTTTGTTATATATATATATATATATATATATATATATATATATATATTTCTTCATCATTAACATATTTTTAACTAAATGATTATTGTTGACATATATTATGTTGGCGAATATCTGTTCAACGAGAAAGAAGTATATTTAGAAATGAAATTTGTGCAAATTATGAATATTCTTACCAAACTAGTTAAAATGCTGCAACAATTATCTAATTTGCAACATTTTGGTCCTGCTGTTATTTCAGTGAAAACCTCTTATCGAAATTACCAAGGCTTTTCAAGTTTTGGAACGATCTCAATATTTGAAAAAAAATACTAATAAATTGTCACGGTTTCATAATAGAATTACCAAGAAATTAACTTTATTTGGACATACTATAATTGAAAACAAGAAAAAAATTCTATGAACTCTGAATTACTAGAACACTGAAGGTAAAGCTCTCAGTTGAAAAATGTACATTTAAATAGAAAAAAAGGAAAACCACCAACTTTAAACTTTCTCTCCTTAAAAAAAAAAAGAAATACAAGGGATCTTTCAAATAATAATAAATAACATAAAGTAAGAATTAAATAAAGCAAACAATTGCATAAAGAGTGGCTAGCTCAAACTACAGATCTTCAGTTTCCACTACCATATGTTTCTATGTAACGATTACTTATTACTTCTTCGTATGAATCGTTATGTATTTTTGTAATTAGGAAGGGCCACAGAGAATCATACATTTGTTAGGGAAGTCTCGAGCTGACCATAGACTATGCTCTGTTTTGGCTTTCCCTCGGAAGCAGTAAAATTTTGCAATGAGAAGAAGCAAAAGATTAAAAAAAGAACCACCTCTTTCCAAGAGACACGCACGCCTCTCTCTCTCTCTCTCTCTCTCTAGGTCTCCTCCTCCTTTTGGCATCTCTCTCTATCTCTCTTCCTCTCTCCCTTTTGTGTTCTGTGAGTTTGGTCGATTTAGGTTTGCTCCCTTGTCTATCTCTTGTCGGGAAGAAAAGCCCCTTTGTTTCACGCGCTCTCCAAGTACTTCTCGAGCACTCTGCTCACTCAACGCCGGTTTCCGGCGAGTCCCGGAGCCCATGCGGTGGTGGCACTCTGCTTCACTCAGCTTAATCAATTTGTAACTTAACAGAGGCTGATACTGATTGCTCGTTATAGATCACTTATCCAGTATGAAAGCTCCGGCGAGTTGTGGTGCTCCGGCCTCGACTGCATCTAATGGCTGTGAAGGTATTGTCTTCTTCCTCTTTTTGGGTTCGACCTTACAAAATCATCAATTTTGATATTTCGGTTTGCTCTGAATATTTTTTTAATGTGAAGTGGATTTTGCATTGGATTGATAATTTGATACAGTCTTTCTAGTTTCTATACTATTTGATTAGATTTGGCTGATCAAGTCGGTAAATTTAGGATGCATCATAACTCTATTTAAATTTAATTTTTTCATGTGCCTTTTAGAAAAAAGCTGTAGTATCCTTCAATCTTTTGAAATCCTTTTATTTTTTGCTTTCAAGTCGATTCTTCAATGAAAACACTGTAACATTGTACTAGTCAATATTGGTAAGCAATGTGCTTTGGAGAGTTGGATATGATCGTTTCCATAGTTACTGATTCGGAACGAAAAATGCTACAAGGGAATATAGAAACAGAACTACTTTCTGTTTTTTCCCCCTTTTTTGTTCTATTTCGTGGAGTCTAATGAGGGATTGACATGTGCAGCAGAGAAAAAGACAATAAACTCAGAGCTCTGGCATGCATGTGCGGGCCCGCTTGTCAGTTTGCCCCCTGTTGGCAGCCTTGTTGTTTATTTTCCCCAGGGTCATAGTGAGCAGGTAATTTTTTTGTGTTTATTAGCAATTTTCGTTTCTGGATTACTTTTGTGATTATATTTTAAGTTAGTTTTAGGTCAGCAATTAATGCATTCATTAACAGCTTAATTTTAGTTAAATTGTCAGTTTGGTTATTTCCTATTTGTTCATGATGCTATTCGATTAGAAGAAAAATTGCACTGAACTAACTATAAATCAACTGACAGGTCGCTGCTTCTATGCAAAAAGATGTAGATTGCCATGTACCAAGCTACCCGAATCTTCCTTCACAGTTAATATGTCTTCTTCACAATGTCACTCTACATGTAATCTTGCCATTTCCTTCAAACTTTTCTTGTTTTGCCTTTTTCACTGTTTATATTATCACTCCGGAAGACTAACTTTGTTGTAATATTATTTTTGTTGATCCATAGGCGGATCCAGAGACAGATGAAGTGTATGCACAAATGACTCTCCAACCTGTTACCTCAGTACTGAATTCTGCCTCATTTATTATAGATACTCCTTTCATTTATTTTATTCTATGAACAGACAATAATTATTTATATTTTCTGTTTCTAGTATGAGAAGGAGCCACTGCAACTATCTGAGTTAGCTCTCAAGCAAGCTAGGCCACAAACTGAATTCTTCTGCAAAACTCTAACAGCAAGTGATACCAGCACTCATGGAGGTTTCTCTGTTCCTCGCCGTGCTGCTGAGAAAATATTTCCCCCTCTTGTAGGTCTTCTTTCATGCAATTACTCTCCAATCTTTGTATTGCTGAGTGCTTTTATTAATGATATACTGTTTGCTGAATTGTAGGACTTCTCAATGCAACCACCAGCTCAAGAATTACAAGCTAAAGATTTGCATGACAATGTATGGACCTTCCGTCACATATATCGAGGTGAGTATATTATAGTTTTTTTTGAAAGAATATTTTTTCATCATAGTAATATAGTCATTAAGTGTTTTTTGGGCATGTACTGTTGTAATATGTTTGTGAACGCCCGTTTTTGGCTTTTTCTCAGGTCAGCCGAAACGACATTTACTAACGACAGGTTGGAGCCTCTTTGTGAGTGGCAAGAGGCTCTTTGCTGGTGATTCCGTTATATTTGTTAGGTACATGCTGGAAACTTCTACAAACTTATGTTAACTGTTTGCTCCACATTTCGGGACATAATCATTTGCTTGGTTTTGTTGGATATGTATATTTATTAAACTTTTGTTTTACAAAAAGGGATGAGAAGCAGCAGTTGCTACTAGGAATAAGGCGAGCCAATCGACAGCCGACCAATATATCGTCATCTGTTCTCTCGAGTGATAGCATGCATATTGGCATTCTTGCTGCAGCTGCTCATGCTGCTGCCAATCATAGCCCTTTTACTATCTTTTATAACCCCAGGTTTTTATGTTTGTCCTTCGTTCAGTTATGTTTTTCATATGTGTTGTTTTTTCAATAAAGCTTGTCTCTTTAAATCGTGCTTTAATTTCATTCCATAATCAGGTTTCTTAAGTTTGGTTTCCGTTTTTCAGGGCTAGTCCGTCTGAGTTTGTAATTCCATTTGCTAAGTACCAGAAGGCTGTTTATAGCAACCAGATATCTCTTGGCATGCGCTTTCGAATGATGTTTGAAACTGAAGAATTAGGAACAAGAAGGTATGTTTGAATTATTGATTATGTCTAAATTAAATCTAGATTTTGCTGTCTATTTTCCTCACATCTTCAGTTTTTACTTATGCAACTCAGGTACATGGGTACAATAACTGGTATTAGTGACTTGGACTCTGTTAGATGGAAAAATTCCCAGTGGCGCAATTTGCAGGTTAAATTTAAGCACGAAAAATATGTGATGTCCGAATTTGTTATTTGAACTTTTTTAAGCGAGTTTATTTTATCATTGATAGGTTGGCTGGGATGAATCGGCAGCTGGTGAAAGGCGGAATAGAGTTTCTATTTGGGAGATTGAGCCTGTGGCTGCTCCATTTTTCATATGCCCACCGCCTTTCTTTGGCACTAAGCGCTCGCGACCAGGTATTGTTGTTGGAAGATAAAATACATTTCATTCTCTTTTTCTTATGCACTGATTTATACAGGAGCTCTATTTATGATAAACTAATTTGTAATAGAAATGTTTTACAGACGACGAGTCATTGGAGATGGAAAATCTGTTAAAACGAACTATGCCTTGGTTAGGCGAGGAAATTGTTATCAAGGACCCACAAACCCAGAGCACAATCATGCCTGGCTTAAGCCTTGTCCAGTGGATGAACATGCAACAAAACCCATCTTTTGCCAAGCAAGCGTCGATGCAACCAGACTACATGCGGTCCTTAGCTGGATCTGCCATGGTAAACAATCTTAGAGTGACAGACATATCTAGGCAGCTCGCTTTGCAAAACCAGCTCATACAACAGAACAGTGGTAATAATGGTATGACCAATATACAATTTGGTACTGCTGGCTCGAGATTACCACAGCAAACCCAACCTGTTGTTGATGATCCCTCCAAGGTCTCGAGTTCATTAAACCAGATGGAGTCACTTTCTAGACCCCAACTACAACAACAGATGCCCCAGACACAGATGAACTCGACATTGCTACCATTCAACCAAGCCCAAGCAAACCCAGTACAAGCACAAGTTCTTCTTCAGAGTCAGTTGCCGCAACAACAATTACAACCACCTCTAATTCACAATCAGCAAGGTTTGGCACAACAGAAGCTTCAAGGAGCCACACCACAGCAAATTCCACAACTGCAAACTCAACAGATCATGCCTGGCCAATCGAACCAGTCGTTGCGACTCTCTGACAATAACCTCAAGTTAGAACTGTTGCAAAGGCTCCAGCAGCAGCAGCAGCAGCAGCAGCAACAACAGCAACAACAGCAGCAGCAACAACAACAGCAACAACAGCAGCAGCAACAACAGCAGCAACAACAGCAGCAGCAACAACAGCAGCAACAACAAACTTTGCTACAACAGTCTATGTTGTCTGTTTCACAATTGCCCATGACTCTCCAGGATCAGCAAAAGGTGCTTGTGGAAATGCAACAGCAGCTTCTCCAACCTCAGATGATGCTACCACAACAACAACCACATAAGAATGCCATAACCACAGCTGCACTCCCCACCATCCCGCAATCCAATGTTATCACAACAAGTGCCACTCCTCCTCGAGCTCCTCAGTCAGCCATAACTGATGAAATCCCTTCTACCTCAAATTCTCCTAATTCCACTCATAACAGCAATGTTTTACCTCAAGCTGGATTTACCAGAGCCCCGCATGCCACTAATATAAACCCAGAGAAACGACCTCAACTGGCTGGAGTTCATAATTTGTGTCCTAACCCCATTGACGTAGTGGAACAAAAGCCAAACCATAGTATTAAACAATGTACACCGGTTTCAAAGATGCAAAGTCAGGGATCAGTTGGTGGTGAACACAATTTTGTAAACAACACGAGACAGTTAGATTGCCTGGATACTACTTCCTCAGCTACATCAGCATCTCTGCCCCCGTCTGATGGGCTTTTGGGTAACAATTTCCAACCTGTTTCTCCTCTGAACGTGTTCAAAGATTTGACCCCTCTCAGCAATTCTATATTTGGATTAAATGGTGAGAATGGGACATTAGGATGCTTGCCTATTGACGCAACTGATGCCTTGTTAGTCAATAATACTAGTTTGGATGGTGGGCATAATCGTACTTTGTCGGAGAATGTTGTAAATGAGTACAGAGGATCGAAAGAAGCACAACAAGAGATATCTTCGTCAATGGTTTCACAGTCATTTGGTGTTTCCGACATGGGGTTCAACTCCATCGATTCCACGATAAATGAAACCACCTTCTTGAATAGGAACTCATGGGCCGCACAGGCAGCTCCCCTACAGCGCATGCGGACTTACACAAAGGTTTGTACTTCACAAATCTTTACTCACTGTTGAATATCAAAAGAAAAAAATTAAGGAAAATGCAAATGAACGAATTTATACTTTATTTTCATCACACATACAATAGGTGTACAAAAGAGGTGCTGTGGGGAGGTCCATAGACATAGGTAGATACTCTGGGTATGAAGAGTTGAAGCATGATGTAGCGCGGATGTTTAGCATTGAAGGGCAGTTAGAAGACCGTGGTAGAGTTGGTTGGAAGCTTGTTTACAAGGATCATGAAGATGATATTCTTCTTGTTGGCGATGACCCTTGGGAGTATGTTTGCCTTTTCTTTTCTTCAGCTGATTTCTTTTTCTGATGCCTATCTTTCCTTCTTTCTTTCTCGTTTCATATGGTAACAAAGGTTGTTTCAAAATGATAAACAGGGAGTTTGTGAATTGTGTGAGGTGTATAAGGATACTGTCCCCACAAGAGGTAGCACAAATGAGCCTTGAAGTGGACCTTGTAGGCAGTGGCAACAACAATAACCAGAACAACAATGCCATTGCTAGTAATCAAGCTTGCAGTAGCTCCGATGGTGGAAATATGTGGCGCACTGGTCGTTGTGATCAGAACTCTGGCAATCCTTCTCCTATTTCCTATGACCATTTCGGTTGACCTTCGAATGAGAATTATGGAAAGATCCTTTGCAACTGATTTTGCCTCTGCTAAATCAGGTAGTAAGATATGGATAACTTGTGAATTCACTTTGAGGTCTTATACAAAGAATGACAATGACCAGATGACGAATAGTGAGTTAGGTACTTGGGGGTAAAAGGATGATGAATAGGTTAAGTTGTGATGTTTATATTGGTTAGTTTGATAGGTTATTTGTAGGGAAACCTTGTCATTGATGACAGAGGTTAGATGAAGCTGGAGTCTAGTCTTGTATTAAATCACGTTCATTAAAACCTACGGTGATGATCCAATTGTAAGAATCAGCAAGTTTTTATATAGATCCCTGCTTGCTTGTCTGTATGAATGATCAGAGTACAAAGGTCTCTCTTTGGATCTTCGTTTATGTTTAGTAAATGGAGGTGGGGGTTTCCCCTCACTTATTTCAAAAGAAAAAGTTCTCTGGAGAATCCAAAGAAGAATGCTCCACATCAATCAGAGATTTTGAGTGTAGAGTTTTTGTCTGGATTTGTTATTGCAATTTGCAAATTTTACACAAGGTGTAGTTTCATATTATATTATAGTAAAAATTTTGGATACATCAAAAGATGGATATATTGAATACTCTAAATCATTAGGATTATTTATTTCATTAGGATCGGTAAAAAGTGATTCACTTTATCTTGTGGTGTGTTTTTTAAGAAAATATTTTTCATCAATCTCGATTGATTGAAAGACCTAGATTAATTAGAGTATTCAGTGTATTTATCTTTTGAAGGATCCAAGTTTTTGTCTATATTATTGTAAGTTTTGGAAAGAGGATTGCATTTTCTGTATTTTTTTAATCAATGTTACATGTCTATTTAATCAAAGAAAAAACAATAAAACTAGGAAAGTAATTACTACCAATATTCACACAGTTATTTCTAGATACTACAGCTAATACATCTCTAATGACAACTAATACACCTTTGATTACTTTCTATCTTTAACACTCCTCCTAAAGTTGGAGCATATATGTCTAACATGTTCAACTTGTTACATATAGTATTAATTGGGTGTTTGCAAAGAGGCTTGGTTAGAATGTCAGTGAGCTGGAGATCTATTCGAACGTGAGTGAGTTGAATACATGGGTGATAAGATGATGTTTCTATGAAAAGATCTCGAATCAGATGACAATCCACCTCAATGTGCTTCGTTCTCTTGTGTAAGACCTAATTCTTGGCGATATGCATGGCGACTTAATTGTCACAATGTAGCCTCATCAAACCATCATGACGAACACCTTGCTCGCTGAGTAAACGCTTCGTCCAAATTAGCTCACATAATGTGTTTGCCATTGCATGGTATTCTGACTCGCACAGGATCGAGATATAATCGCTTGCTTCTTACTTTTCTAGGATATAAGGTTACCACCAAAGAAGACACAAATCCAGTAGTAGACCTTCAACTAGTAGGACAACCTGTTCAATCGGCATCAGTGACGCTGCGATCCTACTATGTCCCTGATCAGAATATACGAGTCCTTTAGTTGGAGATTTCTTGAGGTATCTAAGGATTTGAATGGCTGCATTCCAGTGTGTAGTGTGTGGGACAAACATTATTTGGCTTACTACACTCACTGGATAATAATATCATGTCAAGTAACTATTATATTATCAACCAATCTTCGATATCTCTCAGGATCATGCAGGGGTGCTCCGTCAGTAGACACGAGCTTGGTTTTTGGGACCATCGGTGAGTCAACTGGTTTGCATCCAAGTAACTTGCATTCTGAAAGCATATCAAGAACATACTTTATTTGACAAATGAGAATCTTACCATGAGATCGTGATACCTCAATGCCAAGAAAGTATTTGAGTTTACCAAGATTTGTAATCTGGAATTGCCTGCTCAAAAACTTCTTCAATCTTACCGGTGATAATCAGATCATCGACATATGCGACTAGAATAATGGTCTTCTCCTTTAAATTTCTATAAAGGACTGAGTGGTCATTAACACTCCTTGTCATGCCAAACTGACAAAATGCTTGGGAGAGACGCCCAAATCAAGCTCGGAGAGATTGTTTCAGACCATATAGAGACTTTCGCAAACGACAGACTTTGGAAGCCTCCTGCGGAACTACAAATCTAGGTGGTTGAGTCATGTAAACCTCCTCCACAAGAATGCCATTGAGGAATGCATTCTTGACGTCTAATTGGTGAAGCGACCAGTGACGAACAATAGCTCGAGACATGCAGATGCGAACAAATGTCATCTTAGCAACAAGAAAAAGCGTCTCATCGTAATTAATGCCATAAGACTGAGAGTACCCTTTTGCAACCAAGCAAGCTTTGAGTCGGTGTAATGACCCATCAGGATGAACCTTGATCGTGTGCCTTTTTGCCTGGAGGGAGAGGACAAAGATCTCACGTTTCATTTTTCCACAGAGCTGACATCTCCTCTTGCATAGCACTAAACCATCATGGATTGTGCAGAGCCTTTGACACATTCTTAGGAACAGAGTAACTGTCAAGACTAGTAGTAAAGGCACGATGATTAGTGGATAGTGCTGCATAGGAACAAAAGCGGTCAAGGAGATATTTGGTACTGGGGCAATTATGTGGGCCTTTACGAAGGGCAATGAGAAGGTCAAGATCAGAGATTGGAGGTGGTGGGATTGAAGCAGAATTCTGTGAACTCGGTGTGATAGGATCAAGTGATTGTGTATGAGATTATGGGGATTCAGTGGTTGGGTCAGGTTCAACAGAAGATGCACAAGTATCATGGTCCTGCATAATCTAGACAGAGTTAGTACCAACATGAAGATTCTTACCCCTTCGAGTATATACCTAAGTAATTGGAGGCGTAGGAGGTGTTGATGGCACTCCACTCTCGATGATTGAAGAAGAACCAATGTGAACATCAGAATATTTCAGAATAGTTACGATAGGTGGAGAATTACTAGACGTAGATAATGGTCCAGACTCAGAATTTAAGGAATATGGTACAAATTTCATAAAAATAACATTAGATGAAACAAAGTACCTCTTAATAGTGGGGTTTGATAAGCCAAAATATACACATGCTTATCTAGGGTTAATTATGTAATTTAAGCCAAGTTTAGGATAAATCAGTGTCAAAACAAACAAGTTTTTATTCCAAAAGAGTTGAATTCACTACCTTGTAGTGTTTTAATGCAGAAACATGTATTTTAAGTAAAATGGGTACAAGCAAGGACAATGGAACAAGCTAGGATGTGCAAAGGAAGCAATTTGACCATTTGCCAAGTTAATTGCGGCCGCAATCAACCTCTATAGGCCAAGACATGAAGAACACAACCCAAATCCAGTTCTATTACGGGCGCAAGGTATATCATTTCGGCCGCAATAGAAGTTGGCAGAGGGCTGTGAATTCAAGGAAGTTACCACCTCCAAATATTGCTGTTGCAATAGTTATTTTTGCCACCGTAATAGAACGTGCATTACCATGACAAAGAAGTGATAACTCCCACTCAAGACATGTTGCGGCCGCAACAGAAGTTATTGCCCCCGTAATAGACCTGCGCAGAAGCAAAAATAGAAAGTTCCAGCAGTCTGTTTTTAGAATTTTGCTTTCCATTAAATACTTATAGTTATTAGGCAGACAGAGAGAGTTAATGAGACGAATTTAGCCAATAACAAAGGGTTAAGACTTAGAGAATTCACAGAAGAGGGAAGAAGAAGAAGAAGAGAAGAAGAAGTGTTACTTTGGCGATCTCGATTGTATAGTTCTTTCCTCTATCTCTTTCTTTTTACTTCTATCATTTTTAGACCCTTAGCCATGTACGGCTAAGTTGTATTAGGACTTGTTAGGATGTATTGAAACTCTTGTTAATTCTTGTTTGTTATAAATTTCTTACTTGTTTTTGTTTTCTATTTTACTTGTGCAATTTCATGAATTGTAATCTTAGGGTTTAATTCTGGACCTTGACCATATAAAGAATGACAATTAATTGGCTAAGTATCGAGAGATGGCGCTAATTGATTGTCCATCTTATGACTTGTTTGCTATATGAATTATTTTATTTCAAGATTTGATATTTGCAATAGAGATATTGAATATTAGATCTAGACCATAGGAGGTAGGGTAATTAACGAACTAAGTACCGAGAGGTGACATTTGTTGATTACGGGTTTACCTAATTGTCATAATGAATTGTATCAAGTACCGAGATGTGACATATGATAACTTAGGATAATTATGACGATATGTGCTTAATGGATTTTGACTAGTTTAACCAAGTACCAAGAGGTGAAGCCATAACTAATGCAAACACGGTACCTAAATAAAAGATAAAGAACCAAAATCAACTTGTTTTGAATTTTGAAACAAACATAAATTTCCATTACTAAATGAACATACAAAACCATTCTTGTCCAAATAGAAAATAGAAATTAGGTTCCTTCAAAATGATGGAACCACTGATGCATCAAAATACAAATAAAATCCAGCCCTACACAACAATCTAAACTTTCATATGCCTTCAACTTCAACCTTCCTGCCATCTCCCATATAAATGTAGTGTTCAGCTTGATTTGACTTTCGAAGGTTTAGGCATCTCTGCATGGATATACTGATGTTAGAAGTTGCACTTGAGTCTAACCACCAAGTATATTTTGATATTGTTCTTAATTAACTTCAGAACAAACTAAGCCACGACACATACCTTTCTTTTTCAACCACGAAGCGTAGTTGGTACATTGTATCTTGATGTGCCCGGACTTCTTGCAAAAGTGACAAGTCACATTACTTCTTGATTTCTCGAGAGTATTGTCAACTTTCTGCAGCTTCTTTAACATGCTTTTTCCCCTTGTTGATCTTGTGCTTATCTTTTCTAAGATTGGGTGTTACAACATGAGCCTACTTTCTCATAGCCAACTTCTGCCTCTCCTCCTGTACTAGTTGAGCTTCAAGCTCTGCCACTGTCACTTTCAGTGATGTGCTCCCTAATTGAACTCGTGCGAGAGAAGCGCAATGGGATCCATTTCAAGCTCTGCAACTTCCTGCCATGTTTCTTGCGGCCGCAATGGGATCCATTGCGGTCGAAATCAATCATGCCAAAACCAGCAAATTGTGTTGCCAAACTTCCCCTATTGTATTGTGGCCGTAATGAATCTTATTGCGATCGCAATAGATCTTCGTTTCTGCTGTTTTGCTTGGACTTTGATCCAAATTAAGTTAGGTTTAGCCCAAACAATATTTCTGACTTTACACTAAGACCCATATATACATTAATTGATCATAATCAGTCCATCAATAATTATAATCAATTTGGTTAAGTTCTATATGCATTCCTGCCCATAATCTTGGTGAAATACGTATAGTACCTTGAATATTAAATTAATCACCTTTTGCGGCATTTCCACATGTTACTCCTCGTAACATTAGTGACAGTACATGACGTGTAGTAATAACACGTAGTCCAAACTTAATTTATTGAAATTGACGTCTCAATTCCAACATTTACC
The DNA here is from genome assembly GCA_964058865.1 of Eleocharis quinqueflora. Taxonomy (NCBI): domain Eukaryota; kingdom Viridiplantae; phylum Streptophyta; class Magnoliopsida; order Poales; family Cyperaceae; genus Eleocharis; species Eleocharis quinqueflora. Next base: position 18,042 of record CAXKVX010001247.1, on the reverse strand, counting down.
GATAAAATTTAACTTTACATTTCTCAACATTACCATCTAAATTTCGTATTGTTTCAAATATTCATTTGTATCAAACAGATCTAATATTTTAAGGTAATGAGTAAAATATTCAAATTGTTATTATCGGTAGTTGGCGGTCAACCGTCCAAATCTAATTCAACGGTCTAAGATTTAATGGGCGCAGAGAACATCCCTAAAATCGGATGCAGATTGAATGATCCCTAAATAAGTTTTGGTATGAAAAATATTTTCAACCGTTAGAACCGATGTTTGCATTTTGAAATTCGTGATAATTTTACTATATCAGCAAATAAGATGTTTTTAACTAAAATATAACAATTGTAGATTAACAAAAGTTTGTGTTTATGAACATTTAACCACACTATTTTGGTCTTCGGTATAATTTTAAGTTCCAATTGTTGTAGACAAAGTCCTCTTTGTATTAGAGGTAATGACGTAATGTCTATCATCCAAATCTACTGGTATATTATATCCTTTTGTAATTACGAAAATTTGAACTCGTAAATTTTGTAGAAGTTACAATTTCAACTGCTATAGTATTGACATATTCGTTGCCACGTTTAATAATATAGAAATTCATGGATGGATAGTGATGGAGGGTTGACTGCTCATAATTTAATTATAGAAATTCACGTTTAATAATTTTGACTTCGTAGTGCATCATAGCATTTCTCTCTCTCTATATATATAGAGGAGGAATTCGTAGCCGCCAAACTTCCAACCGCTCGCAATTGCTCCATGATAGCAAATGTAAATGACCGATCCGGATCGTTGAAAACATTTTCCATATTAATATAGACTTGGAAACCAAAATTTACATTTTTTTGAATTTTTTTACTATTTTATCGGATGGATTGAAAATTTATTTATCTAAGGATTTACAAACATCCAATTTTCAACCCTTCCGATAAAATAGTAAAAAAAATCCAAAAATATAAAATTTGGTCTCCAAGTCTACATTAGTATGAGAAATATTTTCGACGATTCGGATCGACGATTTACACTTGATATGATGGAGCGGTTGCGAGCGGCTACAAAATTAATGGCGGCTACAGAGCCCTCCTCATATATATACACTTTTAAGAGTTATCAGCCTTGCAAATCGTTTCTTTTGGTTGTCAAAATTTCACAAATTCAATTTGATTTTAAAATTAAAAAAAATCAAACTATTTCCTTTTAAAAACAAAATAAAAGAGGAGTGTGGATCGTGGAACTTCATTCAGAATTTTTTTTGTTGGTAATTACAAAAATAGTACTGATAAATTAGTCAAGGGATTGAAGTTTTTCGATTAAATGACTAAAACAGTAGATTTTCTATCATGCAATAGTTTTTTTGTGTCGCACGGTAGATTTTCTATCGTGCAACATTTTATTTTGAAAATTCAAGAACATGTATTTTTCTATAGTGGGAGGAGTATGTCTGACCAAGTCTAAAAACATATTTACACTAATAATCATACGTAGCAAAAATTTCTATTTAATTATGACTTTGACAAAAAATCTTTGAATTACATTCACTCAGATTGATAATATAAAAATAAAAATAAATATATAATGCAGCTGTGTGGACTGAATATATAATTAAATGATCACAAATTTTTGCTACTTATAGTCACCACTATAAATATGTTTTTAGATGTAATCAGACATACATAAAAGTTTCAAAACTACTCCCACACGATTGAAAAATATCCATGCTCAAATTTAAAAAAAAATAGAAAGATAAAATCTACCGAACGGCAAAAAATAAAACTACCGATCAATTTTAATCAATGATTAAGTCACGTCAGAGTTTATAAACTCTAAAGCAAAATTGCTAAATAAAAAATTATGAAACAAAATTTTTAAATAAGAAACTCATCTATATTTTTAAAACTTATTTAGAAACTCCAAAAAATTTTCAATATAAGAGATGCTCTAATACTAGTCTCCGGAGAATAGGGGAGTGAGAGGAGGGGAAGATAGAGAGGAAGAAAGAGAGATCCTCGACAGTCACAGTCGAGTTTTCAATATAAGAGAAAGGAGAGCGAGGGTCGAACATGGCGGGGGCGATTTCGACGGCGGTGGGGACACACAACGTATTTGTATATGGTAGCCTGATGGCCGACGAGGTGGTGCACGTGCTCCTCACGCGCGTTCCCCCTTCTTCACCCGCTCTACTCTCCAATTTGTACTCGCTCCTATTTATTTCTATCATTCCTTGCAAAATCTATGTCTGTTTCTTGTTTATCCGACTTGCAATTCAGTTGACGCGTGCTTGTTTTGATGTTCTGCAGCCACAGATTCAGTATAAAAGACCGTGTTTACCCTGCGATTTTACCAGTTGAAAATAAGAGTGTTTCTGGAAAGGTTTGTTTGCTTTCCTTCCTATTTATAAGTCGATATGGAAAATTGAAGTTCTAATTTGCTTTACTGGGTGCTCAATTGAAGTCTTTTTACTGACAATTAAGCTGACTTTATACTTACTATTCATCGATCAAATCATTATTGAGTTCAAACCCATAAACATACTTTTCTTTGAGGGGAAAAAAAGGAAAGACTGGTTTGTGGTAACAACTACCAAATTTTTACAGCTTTATAACGATCCAACCAATTTAGTAGAGAGAGAGAGAGACTATTGAGACTATTTGGAGATCACAATAGATGCTTAAGATATAATAAAGATCCATTTAGGTAATAATAGTGCTAACTACGACTTTTTATAGCTGAGATGGTACTGATGTACCATCTATTATGCGATCTATCCCTGGTAATCTATTCTTGAAAAGTAGGTAACCCATGGCATTTCTATGTTTTTTTTTCTTGCATTTAGGTAATTAAGGGGATAACAGATGACGAATTAGAAATACTAGATAATTTTGAAGACTCGGAGTATGTCAGGAGATCGGTTGAGATATCATTGTTGGTAAGTCTGATTTCACTGGAATTGCAACTTGAGTTCTTCATTCTAAAGTGCAATGTGAGAAACTAGGTTATCCTTCAACGGTGGTGCAAAACAAGGTATAAAGCTTTATTCATGCTGCTGCTGCAGGACTCCTCAGAAAAAATGTTTGCTGAAGCATATGTATGGAGTAACGAAAATGACCCCGACTTATATGGCGAATGGGATTTTGAGGTAAAAGTACTATTTACCATGCAAATTGCAAACACATGCAGTGTAACTGTGTTTTTTTTTTTTTTTATTTCTAAAACCTAATTGTCAACATCAGGTAACTATAGACAAGCCCTTCTTACCCATGATTGGATCGGAAATCAATTGTATAGTAGAAGTTGAACCTTCTTTTGGCTTGAACGGTGCAACGTTTTGCCAAGTTCATTGTATATGGTAATATTGTAGATTAATTTGGATGAATTTGCCAGGAATGGAAGATATTGCACATGAAGGACTTTGTTTCGATGACGAAGGGATTTGTGGAGATACTAGGGGAACCTGACTCAACAACAACACGAGTGGAAACCTATGAATCATTCTACAAGGAGGATTTGTCATCAGATATATGATTAGTGCCCCCAAGTTTGTTGTAAATACAAATGACAATTACAATGAACTCATGATAAGTCAAAAGCCAGCACATTGCTGTTGTGGTCTGGAAAATACATTTGAACATAACACTTTCTTGGGTTAAATAAAATTGGACCCTGTTATATTTTCCCAATTCGGTAATCAGGCTACACGTTTACATACAGCGTGCATGCAGTTATTCTGTATCAGTGCCTGCCTTATAGTTCGAATTTGGTTATAGTTTCAACATCGGTGATTATAGAAAAAAGGGTTGGTAGTACCTAAATACGTGACAGATAATTTTGGTCTCGTTTTGGCAAAAATATTAGCACCTGGGACGTAACAGAGATTTTAAGTCCTGTAATTGCTTTGCAGCACGCAGTTCTCATTTATCTGTCCCTCTTATAGTTTGAACTTGGTTATCGATTCAACATAAGCAGACTCAAAAAAGGGTTGGTACCTAAGATATAAAGTTTTTAATCCCAGTTTTGACAAACTGCATTACCACATTGGTATCGAGTACCACTTAGGCCAGTTCTGTACCTGGTGTAATACCCAAATTCAGATGCACTTCACCATTCAGAATCAAGTATAACCTCAAGGTAAACAGCTTTTGCACTTAGAACTTCAGTGCACGAGTTGCATATCCATGCATATACATACAATATATTCTTATGGCTCCAAAATTGGTCCTGCAACCACCCAAAATGTTGTACTTCCAAAATGTTGTACTTGACCATTAGAGCCTCATAACTTCCAAAATGTTGCACTTGACCATTAGAGCCTCATAACTAAACTCCACAACTAATACACCTAACGAAGTTTCACTAGTAGAACCATTGGAACCTCATAACTACTAAACTTCACTACTAGTACACCTAAGCTAAACCTAAAAAGCATCCACTGGTATCTACTGCCAAGCTCCACTGAGCAGTGGTTTAGTAGAGACAGCATCACCAAACATCTTCAGTAGATCTGACGAGCAATTCTCATCGTTGCACTCGGTCTTCAACTCCAACCCGAGTTCCTCCTCTATGTCGTCAGAGGCTGAGATCAGCAAGAACTCGCAACCCTCATAGTTCAGATAGTCTGGCGGGTCAGCAGGAGAATACCTCTTCTGACCAAACTGCCCCTGCAGGTGTGCTGGAAAAGCTGCCCTGCGCTTCTCTGGTAGACCCCTGAACTGGGACCCACTGGGCTGCTCCGGGTTCTTTATTTGGATTAAGAAGGAGGCCTCACGGTCTATGTTTAGTGCTTCCTGGGGAGTCTCCTGGGGCCCACTAACACCTGCTGCATCCAACACTGGTAACTCCAGCTTGTAGATGAGGTGTGTGTGGTTCTGCCTACCAGACTGGTGACGTATGATCCTGTAAACGCCTTCTGCTACCGCTCTTGCATCGGAGGTGTGGCGGTGGCCACGTGTTGCCGTGTCATACTCCTCTGTAGAAGGAAACACATCTAATTGTTAACATATAGTAAGCATGCAAGAACGGTGCAAGGAGTGGAACTAATTGCAAGGAACATTTTGTAATTTGCTGTGAGCTACTTCTGAATCTAAATAATAATCTCTTCTTTTGTACCTCCTTTTAAAGCAGCTTTGATGTCATCAAGTTCTGTAGTGACAAGGTCGATATGACCCCAAAAGGGACGACCTCTCTTGCTTGGATCAGGCAATCTCTTCTTACCCATTATTGCCAGACGAAGTAATGGTTGCTCCTTAATGTTCACTTGCTTCAAAAAATAACAAAGAGAATTACACCGTATCCAAAAACATAAATTTTGACATGCTAGTAAATACTTAAAACTGTCAAATGGAGTCGACCACACGACCACACGACAGAACAACCGACAAAAAACTTTGTTAGTTGCAACATGGGTCTATTGCCCTGGTTTAAATTTGCTATTGATTGTTTAAAATTGTATCAACTAACTGGAGATAATGAATATTGCACTACATTTCTTGAAGTCAGTCGCCTGAGTATGAGTATAGACTATAGTCGTACATAACTTATATCGACATTTTATGACAAGTAAACTTATACTTAGAATTGCACAATTTTTTTCAAATGAGATACCAATTGGTACCCTATTATAAACACTCAAAACTTAAAAATCTCTCATAAAAATATCTGAAGTAACAATATATCGCTGAATTGACTGATGATACTGCTGATACCTCCTTGCCGTGTCCGCCTTCACGGGCTTGGCTTTTGCCCTCTTTTTTCTCATCTTCGTTTTTCTGAGAAGCCTTCTTTCCTTCCTTGCCAGAATCAAATGATTGTTTTTCTTCCACAAGCCGTTCGCCGGACTCAGGCCGCATGACTATGTACAAGCGTTGCACATCATCTAGGTTGTGAGCTTCCTCTTTGTTTACTTTTGGTCTATAGAAGAAGAATATTTCCCCCTTCTCCTATGAAGTAACATTAAAAAGTTAAAAAAGATTCTATTTGCATTTTTAGATAGGAATGTTCAACATCAATGATTAAAAGTCACCTGGATTTCAACCTTAGGATCAGGTCTGGTCTTTACCTCCTCACCTTCTCCCATTTGAACTCGCTGTTTCCTGTTTCCTTTTATTTTCTCACTGTTTCCTGTTTCCTTCTATTTTCCTTTTCCTTTGTTTTAAGTGGAGAGTGAAGGAAGAAGAATGTGGTGACTATCTGTCTATCTCAGTATATATAGTTTAAATTTGTAACTAGTTCTTGACGTGGCGCGCTGCATGGTGATCTAGAAATGCATAGGTGTCAGTTCAGAGAAAACTCCAGAAGCGATATTGGACTATTGGATTATCCATGATATAGCGGGTATGACCCAAATAAATTGTTGAATCCAGCCCGTTTAGAAACTTCTACTCTGTTGATTGATGATAAAATCAAGTACGATTTTTTGTAGTTGTAATATTAAAGTATGATTTTTTGTAGTTGATATGTAGACGTTGCTTTTATTACAATTCATATCTTCTGCTCCAGTTCCTTAAATCTAGAACAGACCATTAACACCCCTTTTTTAATACCAGTAACGCCTGAATTACGCCATCCTTATTCCTTACCAAACAGACCATTATAAACACAATTTACAGATCGGTTATAATCTTCTAATAATTCTCCAATTATAATCCACAAATGCTTTGGAATTTATAAGCTGATTCTGATATCTCCTTCCCCATCAATTAATTAAATTCATCACCTTTTAGTACCTTCAACAGTTGTGCAGAAAATGATTATCATACTAGTTCTTCCCTTACTGCTGCTTTCATAAATAAAGCCCTACTTTAGTCGCGACAGAGCAAAAGAAATCCTTTCAACACGAAGGACACTTTTTTTTAATAGTAATTAACATAAAATTTTATATAATTATTTCGGTTCAAATTATTATATCAAGGATTAAGACGATAAACGATGCGGATAATTTTTTGAAGTTTGAGAACGTGAGACAAGTTATCTATTAGTTAAAGTTGCCTCACCTTCATTTTATGTACTTGTATTTTTATCCAAAATTTATTTTTATTGTAAATTTATTTTTTTCATAAATGACTTAATAACTTAAGTGATAATTAATTAATCTAAAAAAATCAATTCAATTCTCCTTGAACATTAAAAAATAGTTAGAAATTTTTTTTTGTATACAGGCACCAGTTAAATTCGACATTTATCACTTCTTAAAGTTCTGCTACCAGACTAAATATGCGACATCCCGTGAAGAGGCGAGACTCATTCTAGGCATTTGACAAAAGTCGTACCGGTTTAATCCGGTTCGGAATATTTGAAGTCGCGATTCGGTCCGGTCCGATTCGAGGGCAAACTCATCCAATAAAATCAAGGGTCAAAGACGAACAATGGCCACCTTTTTTGAAAAAATCTGTGTTAAACCCAACCCAAAATTAGCTCGACCCTGAATAAACTCGACCCTGAATAACTCAGCCCGATCGAAATCAGACCCGTCTAATCCGTCATAACTTGCCATTAACCTGTGCAAAACTCAGGCAAAACTGTCAAAACCCGCCTAAACACGCCTAACTCGCGAAAACCAGTGCAAAACTTGTGCAAATCCGAGAATAACCTGACCATAACCGAAATAACCCTCTAAATTAAAAAAATATCAGAAAAAACCCAGGCAACTCGACCCGAACCGACCCCCCCTCTAACCCGGTCCGCTAACCCATGAGCCTTAAATGAATTGCGACCGGCTTAAAATTTTTTGACCTGTTCAAACTCTACCCGACAAACCCGTCGACCTGGACTGATTTGACCCGACCCGACCCAACCAGTTTTCAAATCCCTGACCCAAGCCGCTCATTTTTCTTAAATAATGTTTTACTTTATAACTTAGAAATTAACGGCAATAACGTTATTTAAAATTTTGAGTATGAATTTCTTGACAATGATTATTTGAAAATGTTAATAATGATTGGCAAATAAATTAGATTTTCAAATAAATTAAAAATCTTTAAAAAAGATTATTGTTATGTTCTTAAACTTACAAATCAACAGTATGTTCAATTTTATGCAATTTAAGCGTCGTTGGAAGCCCATGGGATCAAGTGTCGTTGCAATTTTTTTTCTGAAACAAGTGGGGTCAACCCCATCACTCCATTTTCATTCAACATAAAAACGAAGTTTAATACACCCATAATGTTAACATATAGATAACTGTAGTTACGAAGTAATTAGGAAACCCATGGATACAAAAAGGAGAACAAAAGTGAAGTAACTAATACAACTCCAATCTGGACAAACAAAACAAACCCTTCTCTAGCAAAACTTCAATAATCACTCTTCTTCTGGTAAATATTTTACAAGTCTATATATATTCACAACTGAGGCAAGTAAAATAGCACCTCACTGTTAAAGACCAAAAAACAGTACATTATTGATTTATTTCCAATCCAAAAGTTTAACTATCAAAATCAGGAACCTTTTCAAGATACTCTGGGAAGAGCAGGGACATGTTGTACAGCAGCTAACGGATTCATTTGCACAGAGAATGCCAGCCTCAGTGCATCAAATGCTGCTTGCTTGAAGTAATTCATCTGTGTTTTTGCTAGACTGCAAATATTAATTGATTGCATAAAAAAAATTATGTTCTACAATATGCACTCTCATAGACAACATGGTCCCCAGAATCATGTACCAGTTGAAGAAATGTAAAATGAAAAACAATACTAACCTCTTGAAAATACCACCTCTCCTACGAAAAAGGACAGACAACCAAAAGAACAAGGATAAGAAAAGCATCAGCTTTCCACTTGGGATTACAAATTGTAGCCTTCCGATCTTTATTCTCATTGACCGAAACCACCATAGGAGGGGGTTGAAGCGGTCACCGCCAGGTTGGATTGATTGTTGGATGAGCTTGGGAGAGAAGTCTTGCCTTTCTTTATCACCTTTTGACTGCTCATTCCCTGCTTCGTAAGAATCCACATTTGATGATGGTGTGGAGAACCCAGGTGCCGACCTCTGTGCCGCTTGCTGCTTTTGGATATGTTGTAAAGATTGCAGCTTTCTCAACAACACCTTATTAAAGAACAATACTTTCAGTCAAATTTGGACAGGTACCTTACCTGTCAGGTCAGTACTGGTACATAATGTGGTATAAAGCATACTGAATCAATATATTTCAAACTTTCAGGTCTTTCTTGTCATCTTGGTTTTCTACTTTTTTTGTGTTTGGGGGTATACATTAACATCATTCAAACCCAAAGTAAGGATATTCATGCAGAACATGTTTATTTGGGGTTATGGGCCGCGGGCAATGTACAGCTTGTAGATCTTGACATCTAAATGAAAATAAAATCATATATTGTGAAATTAACTAATAATTAAAATTATGCAAATAAGAAATGATAAGATTCAAAATATGCTTTACCGTTAATTGAACTTTATCAGATTTTCATTAGTTTTAATTGAAAGACATTTGGTTCATGTGAAATAGTAGATTAAAAGTTCCTGTATGTCATCCATATCTCTACAAATATTGTGGGGACTTGCCTAGTTATTCCATTGTTAAAGCATCTTGACCATCAGATGTATGGTCAATCAAACCTAATTTTGGAATACACCATAAAATATGAAAATGTTCTTAAATAAACTTATAATTGGGTTACCATCTTCAATCAACCACCACAGTGAATTCAACCAGATGCACACCATTCAAAGGTTCTATTTTATTAGTCATTCCAAGAGGAAATATACATGGGAAGGTGAAAACCTGACGGCCATCTTGAGGCAAGTTGGCAGCTTCAACCCAAGATATGGCAAGGTCACTTCTGTGCAAAAGCATGCCAAGCAGCTTAACTGTATAAAGCTCTGCCACCTCCAAGTAAAATGCAGATGAAAGGAAGTACGGCCTTATTTGGTCATTCTCTAAAAGATTGCTTGATGAGTTCTCGGTTTCTTCTTCGCGTAAAACATGAACCCCACTATCAACCCTGTATTCCCACTTTGATAGGTACTCCTCCATTTTTTCTTTCAGCTCCAATCCAAACCCTTCTGCCACTTGTAAGCTGGCACTGCAAGGTAAACAAAATTAAATATTTAACAAAAGTACTTTTAAGGGGGCTAGTTTCCTCATGCACATGCGAACCTAAAGTACTCCCATATACCCTTCAAAAGTAGTCTCATTGCCTGGAAATATCTCATTCAAAATGATAGATGTACGTAAAGGTTCTATAGTTTTACATATATACCCTAGACTGCTCCAATTGTAGATATACACTAAATAAAGAAGTGCTGTTGAACAATACCTGGTCAGGAGAACTTGAACTGGTATTGCGCAGATTGAACCATATATCTCTTTCAGCTCAACAAATATCTGCTTTGTCCTGTGATCAATACAAGAAAACTCTAATTGAATTACAAAATTGTCATAACAAAACATGATTGAAGAAAGAATAAATAATTAAAGAAAAATATAAATAAATATAAAAGCAAAAAACTTACTTCCCGAGTTCTTTGTGAGCCTGCACAATGACCATACCAGCTGAATTCATCATATCAGCAAGCTCGGTATCATCTATTGGCTTTTCAAATTTGAAACTTCTGATTGTCCGAATGATACATGATGCCAAGGATGCAGCCTCTTCGAACACACCGCGCACCAAATACCTACAAAAATCATCAATCAGGATTAGATTTCAAACAATTTTATAAATTTAAAAGTCGAAAGTTATCCCAAATTTCAATTAATTCTCTACATCTTTAGAAACTAATAACTTAGTTTGGTACCAGTACAACGATGAATTCAATTTAGCAACAATTTCGGAAGAAAAACCATCGACAAAAACCGTAAACCACCAAATTCAGTGGCTATAACAAATAATTGCTCACAGAAACCTAATTTGTATATAAGAGAGATCGAGATAGTAAGAAGATACCGTTCGGCCTCATCAATTTGATTCCAGATTTGCGATTCCGAGACGATATTCATCGCCCTCTTTCTCTTTCTGTTTTTTTTTGTGCTCGCGAACAAGAAAATCAGAAGAAAAAAGTAGATTAAATGAAAAAGTAAAACCAGCGAGAAAGTAAAACGCGCATGAGTTTCCTACTTTCTTTCATGGGCAAATATGCTCTGGTGCACATTTTTTGCACCAGAGGGGTGCGTCTCGATCACCGTCGATTAAGATCCAACGTGCAGGGGATTTTTGTGCCATTAAATCTGAAACGTTCGATCTTAATCTGACGCTTCCAATTGAGGCACACCCCTCTGCTGAAAAAAAAATGCACCAGACTGAAACTGAAACCATGAGGTTTTAGGCTTACGGCCCAATTACTAGAAGATGAAACGGAGCATGGAATAATTGGGCTTCAAGCCCAAAGCATGGTATTTCATTTCATATTTTCATCATATAATTTTAATTCAGCACTACTACATCACGTTGTCTACAATAATAGACAAATAATAATAATTTTAATTCAGCACTACTACATTACGTGAGAATGAGAACAACAAAAACAACAACAATAATAATAATAACAATAAGAGTACCCATAAGAACAAGAACTAGAACGATAACAAAATAAGAATGAGAACAATAATAATAATAATAATAACAATAACAATAAGAATAATCATAATTATAATAATAACAATAATGAGAAATGCTATGGTGCATCATGATGTCAAAGGACTTTTGACACTAGAAAAACTGAATCATTAGATGTGTATCCCTTGCTTTAAGATTCGTACTTTTGAGTAAATATAAAAAAATTAAATTTGCAAAAATATGACCAATCCTGAACTGTGGATCTAGAAAACTTGAAATTGAAAGTCAGTAAAACACATACTTAACCGGATTTTAAGATACATGAGCGACTGGAGAATAACACAAAAGATCACAAACTACTTGGAAGCGTTAAAAGCAACTGAATCAATTGAAGAACTCGCGGTCGGTTTTGTTAAACCAACTGAATCAAGAAGTGGTACTACAGCAATAATTAAACAAAATAACACTATAATCCAACTCTTGGTGAGACTTACTGAAAATTTGGAGGATTGTAAAGAAGCTATTAGAAGTATCAGGCAAGTCGTAGCTGATCAAACATCAGCCGGGACGAGTGCTGATATAACTAATACCATTGACGAGTTACAAAAGAATCTAAAGAAATTAAGTTTAGGCGAACCAATCCCTAAACCAAAGAAAAAGGAAGTACCATTCTACGTCTTCAAAGATCCACTAAAAATTTTTGAAGAAGAGAAAAATAAATTAAAATGAACAGAACGCGTACTGAGACTGTGATGGAACCACGACCATCCATCTCAAATCGAGAACAACAAAGCCGTGATGAGAATCAAACTCCAACAATTGAGGATCAAATCCGAAATTATAGACGTAGCTAGAGACTACGACAAGAAATACAAAGAAGATTACCCGGAAGGAGACAGATCGAGTACAACAGGAGTTTGGAGAGCCAACTAAATCATGACGCAGAATTAAATATATCCCAGTTCAGAAGAGCACAGTCAGTGCCAGCAGAGACACTTTACCAAGATGGCTGGACTGCTACTCAACATAGGGTATACCAACATTACTCCGACCAACGAATCCTCGTAACTGATGGACAACAGTTAGAATTACCATTTATTATCCAACAGAGTTACGAAGAGATACAAAGATTAGGATTTCAACATTTACACCTAGGATTAATAATGATAGTATTATATACTCTACATCGTAGAGAAGCAGGTGTAAACGCCCTTGTAGTGGTGAGAGATACCCAATGGGCAGACGATAGATCCATAATTGGAACAATGAAGATGGATTTAACTACCGGAACCCAACTAGCATACCTAGCACCTAATATGATGCTTAGTATAGCTGATTTCTTTAACCATATACAGTTGGTAGTTCAGACACATGGGTATGAAAACTGGCAAGCTGGAGAGAGTAACCTATTATTAACAAGATCATTAATATGTAGACTATCTAACACGAGTTATACCAGCTTTAGATATAATGTACAAAGAGTTTCTGATTACCTAACCAGTAGAGGTGTCCAAGCGATCCCTGGACAATCACGTACCATAAAAGGATTAAGGGGATCAAGGTGGATTATTAGACCACCACGTGTAGCAGAAGTACAGCATCCACAAGATGTTATGATTCGCACAAGATCAAACAGAACAATTTTATTAAGATTCAAAAATTATGCGACTACACAACCATCTCAGGGACCAACAGTTGGAACTAATGATGAAGAACAACTGTCAGAGGAAGAAACAACCTTAGTACTGTTTGTAAACGTGTCCGATGATGAATTAGGAGATGAGGAAGATGACGACACGTACTGGGGAGCTATTCAGCTAACCGCCAGTTTGGCTGAAGTAGAAGTGGAACAAGATGGTCCTATATGGGACCAAAGTGATGAAGAAAACGAAGAGGATTTCGTAAATCCTTTCGCGGAAGGTGGTGGGGATAAGAACAAGCCTTCTTTTGAAACTGAAATTGTATACATTTTGGGACAAGAATCAGAATTTGATTATCCTATACTGAAACAATTTCTTGAAAAACCCGTTGTCCAAAACACAGTTTTATCTTCATCGATAACATCAAATTATAATCTACCCCCCAAACCAACGATGGGGAGAATAAATTACCCACCAGGAAGATTAAGGAATGATGATGAATCGTCAGGAAGTAGGTTCATGAAAGACCAAGAGGTTTACCCGGAGGAGTCAGATCACACCAAAACGAGCAGTGGAACTTACCAACTACTATGCAAAAGCAGGGTGCAATGTTAGTCTTGCCAGAAGATATTGGCTTATACAATGATGTTATTTCAAGATGAGAATCGATAACGTTAAACCTAATAAGTGAAAGAAACTTTGATAATAATAAAGCTAAAATACAATTCATCGAAAACTTATTAGGCGAAGTAGAAAAGAAAATCTGGATCTAATGGTGAATGGCCTTTGAAGCTGAATACTTAGCCTTAGAAGCAGTGGCAGATGATACGCAAAACGTAATATCTCAGATTAGAAGAGTATTAATTCTGGAAGATCCATATCAGGAAACTACTGATGAACATGACAGAGCGTATCAGGATTTGGAAAGGCTATCCTGTGAACATGTGAAAGATCTATTCTTTTACATGAATGATTTTAAAATATTAGCGACAAAATCAGGAAGAATATATATATCCCCCGAACTATCTGAAAAATTCTTTAGAAAGATGCAACCGCTAATTAGGAAAGAACTTGAACAAGCTTTTCAAAAGAAATTCCCAGGAAATACAGTTGGGGTAATTCCCAGAATTCATTTCTCTTATCAGTACCTAGCCGAGATGTGCAAAAAAGCTGCGTTACAAAGAAGCCTAAAAGACTTAACGATATGTAACAAAATATCCATCCCAGGATACTATCAAAATAATAGAAAGAAATATGGGTTAAGAAAGACTAGAAATTACAAAGGGAAACCTCATGATTCACATGTGAGGGTATTTAAACGAAAACACGCAGAAAGGGTACGTAAATGCAAGTGTTTTATTTGTGGAGAGGAATGACACTTTGCCAGAGAATGCAGGATTAAGAAAGGCAACATAGTAAGAGCCGCAGTAATGAACGATCTGGATTTACCAGATGATCTCGATGTTGTCTCAGTAGATCTAAACGAGTCGGACAGTGATGCAATCTGCAGTCGGTCAGAAGGAGAAGCTGGTAACACAGAGTATCAGGTACGAACTTGTTTAGAAGAATTACCTATGGAATCAAACCTGATGCTACAAATTACAGACTTCGGGTGGAGAAGCAAAGTCGAATTACCCGAAAAACAAGAATCTTGTGAGCATAATTTTGAAGAAACAAAAGTTCAAAGGAGTTGTAGCTTCTGTAAATTAACAATAAAACCGGAATACGGTATAGGGTGTAAAGAATGTAATCTCTCAGTCTGTTCATTATGCGCTTCATTCTATTTTGAAAAACAAGTCAAACCAAAGACTTCTTTACAGTTAAGACCTTACAAAAATAAAGATGCACTAATAAAGGAATTGACCAATTATATTGTGTATCTTAAGGGAGAAATTGAAAAATTAAAACAGACATTACAAGAGGAAAGAGAGAAAGATCTAATCAGAGACTTAACTAATGATTTTATTAATCTTTCAACAAAAGAGGAAGATGCGATAGGAGAAGAAGACGAGATAAGAGATGAAGGAATAAATGTTTTATTCGAAATTGATGAATCTTCCTATAAAGCAGGAACTTCTGAACCACACCCAGAGAAAAAGAGAATATTTAACCGTCTTTACAACTTAATTGTCACATTTGAAATCCCTAATGTAAAACCTTTTGAAATAAGGGCAATTTTAGATACTAGTGCAACAAATTGTTCAATTGATCAACTAGCAGTACCAGAAGAAGCCCTGGAACCCAGTCAATACCCGGTACAAATAATAGGAGTTAACTCAACCCATATGGCAAATAAGAAACTAAAGGGTGGCCAGATGACAATTGGCGAGAATAAATTCAGAATACCCTTTACTTATAGTTTCCCCATGGGTATGCAAGACGGTATACAAATGTTAATAGGATGCAATTTCATTAGATCAATGCAAGGTGGACTAAGGATTGAAGGAAACACGATAACATTTTATAAGAATGTTACCGTTGTTCAAACATCTACTGAAACAGTAGCTCATTCTGTTGCAATTGAAGAATTAGGATTAGATGAAATAGAGTATATCACGATTCAAGATGCTCTATACCATCAGTCACCAATTACAAATCCAAAATTTGAAAAGAGTTTTGGCAGCCTCTTAACTAGACTCAAAAATCAGGGATTTATTGGTAATGATTCTCTAATGCATTGGCAAAAGAATAAGGTCGTATGTAAGCTTGATATTATAAATCCAGACTTGACCATAGAGGACAAACCATTGAAACACGTAACGCCTCTCATGAAAGAACAATTCGATAAACATATAAAAGCGTTACTAGAAATTGGTGTTATCAGGCTAAGTACCAGCAAGCATAGAACAATGGCCTTTATTGTAAATTCTGGTACATCTATTGATCCAAAAACCGGTAAGGAAATAAAAGGAAAGGAGAGAATGGTCCTTAATTACCGAACTTTAAATGATAATACACACAAGGATCAATACAGTCTGCTCGGTATAAACACAATCCTTAAAAAGATCAGTAATAGCAGAATATTTTCCAAATTTGATCTTAAAAGTGGCTTTCACCAAGTAGCCATGAATCCTGAATCAATCCCTTGGACGGCTTTTATCGTCCCTGGAGGATTATATGAATGGATGGTTATGTCGTTTGGCTTGAAGAATGCCCTCGCAATATTTCAGAGAAAAATGGATAACTGTTTTAGAGGGATAGAGGCATTCATTGCAGTGTACATTGACGATATTCTAGTATTCTCGGAGAATGAGGAGAAACATGCACAACATCTAGAGGTGATGTTAGCTATTTGTGAAAAACACGATTTAATACTATCACCAACTAAGATGAAAAATCGCGGTACCAGAGATTGAATTTTTAGGAGCACAGATCAATAAAGGAAAAATTAAGCTCCAACCACACATCATTAAAAAGATAGTTAACTTTGATATCGAACAACTTAAAGAGAAAAAGGGTCTAAGATCATGACTTGGAATTTTGAATTATGCTAGATTCTACATCCCGAAATTGAGAATTTTGCTTGGTCCTCTTTACTCTAAAGTCAACCCACATGGAGATAAAAGATTGAAAGCCTCAGATATAAATTTAATAAAACAAATTCAGGAACTGGTCCAGAATTTGTCAGATCTGAGCTTTCCACCATAGGACGCATACATTATACTAGAAACATACGGTTGCATGGAAGGATGGGGTGGAGTTTGCAAATGGAAACCGAAAAAGAATGACCGAGAAAGTCTGCGCATATGCCAGTGGCAAGTTTGATGTGATAAAATCAACAATTGATGCAGAAATTCACGCTTGTATGGAAACGTTATCGGCCATGAAAATCCATTATTTGGACAAGTCGAAAATCACATTAAGAACAGATTGTCAGGCGATAATAAGTTTTTATAACAAGTCATCTAACAATAAACCCTCGTGTGTTCGATGAGTGAAGTTTGTTGATTTTGTGACAGGTACAGGAGTGCAGATCAACTTTGAGCATATTGAAGGAAGACTCAACTTATTAGCAGACACTCTCTCGAAACTTACAACAGTTGCCCTCAATACACAATGTCTCACAGACCAGCAAGAGCTGATGCTCGAGAAATTGGGTCCAGTACTAGACGAGATGAACAACAAAGAGGAAAACAACGCGCCAGTCCCGAAGGAATTAACCCAATCCCTTCAAGAAAAGATCGAAAACCTGTTCCCCTTATCAATGCAGACCAACTACACGCACAACAATTCGAAGTCTACCTCAGCAAACCAAGCCAGAGCCTCAAAGAATGGCGTGAGAACGCACAAAGATTGTCCGACACCAAGGAAATGCACATGCGACACACCTTGGTGGACATTCAACAATTGATTTTCATAATTGACAGGGAGGAAAAGTACTGTAAGCCTTACCAACGCAGTGACTGTATCCTAACTGATAACTATTGGATCTTAAAGAAACAGCTTGAAATGCTTAAAAAGATGGAAGAAGATTTTAAGCTTTTTCTTAATAATGTTGTAAAAATGTAAATTAAGGAAGCTGTGGTGAGTCCCAAAGTTTAGCAGAAGTTCATGAAAATTGCTGAATTTTGATAAATAAATTTTAAGGTTCAGTCTAGCAGGGTCCTACGGGTAACTGCTGACTTTTTAGGTCTGGGTCGCTCAATTATGAGCATTCTTCTTTTTTGATTTATTTTCTTATGTAGGTGGCGTGATAAGATGGCCACTACTGAGTGTTTGTGAGTGTTTCTGTTAGGTGGATGGATTGGAGTCGTGTACTTAGCATATACTTTATTTACTTTTTATAGTGGACAGATGATAATGCCCACTAAGCTTGGAATTGAGTGTGTAGTGCTTAATGATAAAAGCACCTTTATTTACTTTCGGTAGTGGGTTAGCTGAGATACCCACTCATTTGT
>CAXKVX010001246.1:0-88271 GCA_964058865.1 Eleocharis quinqueflora | reverse complement strand
CAGAGTTTGAGGTTAGACACTATGAGAGGTACATGTTTACCAAAAGACTTATTTGTGCTTAGTTCTCTTGCACCATCCTACTCCAACTTCATTCGAGATTATTTCATGTATGGCATGAGTATGAATATGGATGAGTTGCATGACTAGCTAGATCTCTATGAGATGATGAAAATTCATGGGGTTTACATTATCCAATTCGATGATATGGATGTTGAAGATGAAAATAACAATGTTGTTGGAAATGGAGAAGGTAACAACATTGATGAGAGGAGAGTTTGATTTTATCTACTATGAGAGATACATGTTTACCAAAAGACTTCTCTGCATAGGACAAGAAAGGGAACTAACATAAGCACACACATGTCCATCATCAGGTATCATGTCAGCATGTTAGAAAGTGTTGGTTACAGACTTTCAAATTATCTCCCTATTGATATTGTGTTTAGTTCTCTCACACCATCCTACTCCAACTTCATTTGAGAATATTTCATGTATGACATGAGTATGAATATGGATGAGTTGCAAGACTGGCTAGAGCTCTATGAGATGATGGAAATTCATGGGGCTTAACATTATCCAATTTGATGATATGGATGTTGAAAATGAAAATGGAAATGTTGTTGGAAATGGAGAAGACAACGCCATTGATGAAATCAATGGAACTCTCCAAGCTGAGGGAGCTGGCAACCTCTTCCACTCAGGTATAAATCAAACTCATACTTAGCATCTACTTTGCAAGTGAAAGACTAAGATTATATCTTATGATCACATGCATTTTGTTCCTTTGGTAGGAGCAAGAGAGGAAGATGGCTAGTGGAGGATAAAGTGCTACTTATCTCATATGTGGTGATGGTCACAAGTTTAAAAAAATTCGTGAGATTCGAGTTTTACTTCATTATACATCAATTGTGCTAGATTCTAGTTGTATATATGATATACTTGGATGAGTATTTGTGTTTCGAGACATAGATAGTCATGATTTATAGAGGGAAGCTCGCTCTCTATCATATGAGGCACTTTCGATCGTGCCATAATAGTAAAATAAATGTTATTTTATTTGTCATGATTTTTTGTTCCTATTGAGCTTGATGATTTTGAGATTTTCAAAATGATAAAGAAGTATCACTTGAACATGTTTTTTCTTTGATGACTTAGTAAGATAAACTTTGAAAATATCTAGTTTCCATGGGATGGAGACTTAATCAAATTCAATTTGATACATACAAGTCAAAAGTTTATGCGAACTAAGAAAGATCAAATATCCTTTAAAAGTTAAAAGGAATAAGTCAAGTACTGGATTAAAGATGTATGAAGATACATGCTTATATTTAGTAATACTTTAAACATGTTACTTTGATGGTTAGTAAGATAAACTTTGAATACATCTAGTTTCGTGAGATGGAAGACTTAATCAAATTCAATTTGATATATGTAAAGGTTTATGTGAACTAAGAAAGATAAAAAAATCCTTTCAAAAGTTAAAAAGAATAAGTAGCGTACTGGATTAAAGATGTATGGAGATACATGCTTATATCTAATAATACTTTAAAACATGTTACTTTCATGACTTGGTAAGATAAACTTTGAAAGCATCCAATTTTCATGAGATGGAAGACAATCAAATTCAAGTTGATACATGCAAGTAAAAAATTTATGCAAATTAAGAAAGATCAAAGATCATTTTAAGGAGTTACAAGAAACAAGTGAGGAACTAGATCGAAGATGCATGGAGATACATGTTTGGAACTAGTAACACATGTTCATATGAATCAAGTATTTTTTTTATATATATTCATCTATATGTATTGGATACGATATGGATGATAGTATTTGATGAAGTTCAAAGATATTATAAGTAAAAAATTGATCCAGAGTAAACTATCAAATTCTTAGATTATGGAGATAATCTAAATGATAAATGTGAAAGGAGTTTCACATACAAGTTTCCTCAAATTTCTTTAAATTATCATTTATTCTTAAACATGATTCCATCAAGATACGAAAAGACTTACAGATAGAGATCTCCAGAAAGTCATGTTCTTATGGGTTTGAATGAGAGATGTATTCAAGGAGTTGATAAACATCTAATTCAAATTATGATACATAGAATTTATAAAGACGATCTTAATTGGATTAAGGTGTATTATATGTTTTGTTTGGAACAAAACACTTCATAAAACCTGAAGATATTAAGGCCGGTGAGAGTAGATGAAACTTATTACAAAGAGTTGTGAAAAAAGTTTCTAATCATACTTATGAATATATCAAATTGGTTGATAAAGGTTGTTATAGTTCATCAAGGAGTTGATGAAAAGATATTAATATCAAAGCATTTGATAAAGGCTATCATAGTTCATCAAGGAGTTGATGAAAAGGATAGTGCATGAAGGAGTTGATGTAATTGACATTATGTTTCACTAAGAGTTTGAAATATATGTGCAAAGAGTTGCACATCCAAGGTCTTAATATGAAAGCGATGGATAGACTCATAAAATAGTTAGTGCAAATGTCTTAAATTTTATTAGCAAATTAAAGGTTGATAGTGCTTAATGATAATTATATTTATAGCTTAGTATATATATAGGGTATGGATTAGTTCAATGGTTGAACTATTCTAAGAACCATATAAACATATAGATATGAGAACTAGTGGGAGTATAATGTTCATCCTACACAAGTATGAAAGAGTTTATACTTAGAGATGAAAGGAGACTCTCATTAATACTTTGACTTTATGATAAATAATTTATCGATAAAGTTATATGAACATTTGTCTATAGAGATAGACAAAAGGTAATTTGTTTGAATCCCAACTCTAAGGATTTAAATAGATATTGATCAATGGAGATTGATCATGAAAGATTCTTATGAAAGAGCAAATGCACAATGTTGAAGGAGTTCAATATTTATATAAAGGAGTTTATATATGCGCATTAGTCCATATTAATAAGTACTAGTCCAAGATTATTTATAAGTTTAAAAGATCTAAAGACTTACTTTAGATTTAATGGTAGACACATCTCATAAAGAGATCTAAGTCAAATGTAAAGGTTACATTGGCATTGATCTTTTATAAAATTCCAAAGAGATAGAAAATGTTGAACATGGCTTCTTTAGGAATAAGTTGTAAGCTAAATGTAGAATAAGTTCTAAATTGAGCTTGGACACAACTAATCATTACAAAGAAGTTTACTTGATAACTAAGAGTGATCTCATCGAAATGTTCAATATCTCAAGCGAGAGTCTAAGTAGTGATTCAAATAATGTATACATGTGTATGAGTATATTAATACACCAACATAATTTGATTTGGAGTAATCATGAGTGGGGTCATAAAAGTGTAGTAGGACAATTGGTAATATTTGTACGTTACCAAACCATTAATATTAGTTGACATAGACTAAGCATGGAACGCATAAGTATCCTTTAAGTTTAGACTTAAAGAAACTTATAAAAGGGACTAAATGGTAATAGTTACTATTTGAAGATCATTTTGGACTGGTGCAAGTGGGAGAATGAAGGCATATATGTGTGCCCTATAGTGGTGCAAACATATCATAAACGGACGGATAATAGCATTACCGTATTCGTATCCGTTATTATTTTTCAGATACGGATACAAATTCAGATAGTTTCGAATACGGATCGAATGATAAACAGATACGAATACGGATATGAATCAGATAATAAACGAATACGGATGCAAATATGAATATAATTTGGATAATTAAATGGAGAGTACATTATGAAAAATCATTAATATATCATTTTTAAACAATAAAATTAATTTAAATAATATTATAAAATAAATTTAATGGAATAATTAAAACGTTGTAGTGAGTATTGTCATTATAATTAATTTTTCTAATATTATCAATAAATGAAACAATTAAATAATTAATTTACTTAGCTATAAAGAAACAAACATGCATACGATGGACTTGGATTCGAATAATTATTCGAATTCGTATCTGTATCCGGTTCAAAAATCAAAATCGTATCCATATCCATATTCGGTAAAAAAAATTTGTATCTGTATTCGAAAATATTCGAATCCAAATATTCGATATCCATGAAAATCCAGATTCGAATTCGAATATTGGATAAATATCTGATTGCACCCCTAGTGCCCTAGAACCAAAATTTGGTTTTTGCAATTGAGTCAATATTTGATGACTTATGTCATTTATACCATGATCAATTATATATCATCATAGTTCATTCTAGAAGTATGTGATCTGAATTATGAAACACTATTGTCAAGAATGATAAAACTCTAACTATCTCTAACCGAGAATAATTAGCATGGTATTCTAATTTTGCTATAAAGTTAGCACGAAGATTAAATGTTGGTCAAGTTTCATAGATAAAGGATAAGAGTTATACATTTAATCTCATGGACTTGTTTGGAACAAGGCACTAGATGACCATGATATGAAATATGCGAATAAGATACACGATCATTTATATTTCATGGGTGTTTAATTACTATCTGAAATGTTTAGTTTGCTCGTATGGAGAATATTTATTATTAATATCATCAAACGCTCGCCTTAATGGGAGTTATAAAGATGCTATTATTATATGATACTACCTATGAAGAAGTTCTAAGACATCAAGACGATAATATGTCCCTTGTGTGTATGGAATACACAAGTAATGATATCTCTGAGCCTCTTGGTTAAATATGGTTATAATGAATGTAATGTGATTTAAGGAGTCAATCATATATCATAATCATATTTTGTAATACCAAGTATAAATGTACAAGTCTATAAAAAATGACTATGGCTTAATACATGATATCATGAGACATAAAATTGAAAACAAGCAATATGATTGCCCATTTAGGATCGAGACATTATGTCTATATTGATTGGATGGTTATTATATGCATGCTAGGCATCACTAATAACTTGTGTAGTCTAAAAAGAATTTTAGACATCACTATCAATAATATAGAACTCTAAATGTCACACTCGAAAAACTTGTTACTTCGAGACTTCATGAAATTGATTTCTAAGTAAGCCAAAGGAATTAAGATGCATATAAGTGTTATATGATTTTAAAGGTCTTTAATACCGGAGTTACAAACAAGGTCGCTTTTAAAGGTCTTTAATACCGAATGGTTCTTAAATCCGCTATTATCTTTTATACCGGAGTATCAAACAAGGTCGTTTTTAAAGGTCTTACCGAATGGTTCTTATAATCCGCTATTAAATGTGACTTTTAAATTAGCTTCTCGTTTCATCCGTTACGAAAGTTGCCTTTTAAAACCAGCTCTTCTCCTGATCCATTATTAAAGGTTCTCCAGACATCTTTTATAGTTGTATTTTGTTAAAATCCGATATTATAGGTGTTAATTTAATTTCGATAATGTCACTGAGCACTTTTAACAAAGCCGTTCTCTCTATCCGATATAAAATGAGAATATTAAAGACGCTTTTTGCAGTAGTGCAAGTAGTGCAAGTGAAGCGTTGAAAATGAAACTACCAGATAGGCTTTTTAGAGATTGGAAGAAAGACCTGGTAGTGATAATTGATTATTGTAGCTGGTTGTTGCATGGTCTCTGAATTGAGGACAAAACAGGTGGCTGCTAGAATTAATACTTCGCAAGCAAAACTCTATGAGGGATGTATGTCTGATAAATGGAAAAAAAAAAATAGCGAGCTCTAAATTTCGTGATTTCATATATTTTATTTATAATTCAGAAAAAATGTTTTTATAATAATACAAATAAATGTCAAAATTATGCAATATTTAAAGGAAAATAAATAGAACAAGGAAAAAGTATACTGTGTACTTTTGGGGAATAAAACACGAAAAATGTCATAATTCTTAAAATTCACTTCATTCATGATAATTCACGAAAAAACTTATTGTACGTTATCAAGCAAATTATTAGTGATTCGTTAATCTTATGCTAAAATATGTTTTAATTGCGAAAAAAATGTATTGTATGCAATTGAGTGAATTATTCGTAATTCATTCGTCTTATACTAAAATTCGTTTTAGTCACGAATTATTTATGGAAAATGCCAATATTGTTATTATATGTCTAACAAGCATAGTATTAGATTTTCTTTAACAAGAAAGTCGTGTTCTTTTCATGGCACTTTGCAAAATTGTATATCATATATATGATACAGATATCTATTGAGTAAGCAGCGTCATTGCATAGTTTTTTAATATAGAGATGAGTGTTCTGGCCTCTCAAATTTATTCAAATTGAATTTAAAATTCTTCGTAACATTCTTGCATCCGTCAAATTTCGAACTCTCATTTTCTACTCATAATACAACATTGCTCTTGATCTAAAATTCAGTTCTTTGCATTATGGCACAGTGACTGCGATTTAATACCACGTAGTATATGATGCACTGTAAATCATCTCTGATATTTCATCTTTACAGAATAACTCAGGCGAAGGTACTGAATGTTTCCAAGCGAAGATCAATTATGTGCGGTCTGTATATGGAATATTGGTCCCACACACGTGAGAAGCTTGGAGTCTTGGTGCATTGGTGAAGCAATTACAAATTTACAACATTGAACTGCCAAAGAGTTCTATGATTCTGTGTCCAATTTCCAATTTTCGTTTGGAATTTGGAAAGAGACTTGTTCAAACAAAAGGGACTTCATAAGTTACTCGCAAGTCACAAGTGAAGTTAAGTAAGATTCTCAATACATCTAATGGTGCACTTCAAGTTTATCAAACAGAAACCACTCATCTAATGCGCTGAATAACCATGCATTGGAACTTTGCATTCAATTCTATTCATTCGTGAGTTTATTAGTTGTGTACTGAAATTATTTCACAATATGCAATTAATATTATTTTAGCCAGTATAAAGAAAATATGAATGTTAATGACACTCTACATTGGAGTGTCAAATAATTACGAATCACCTCTCATCCTATGGCGAACAATGTCATAGATCACCCGCAAAAAGCTTTTGGGAGATTCATCTTCAGGCAACTCGAGAAGTTTTGCAAGCCTTCTGAAGGAAGCCTCGTGACTTGCAATAGAATCATGATTAAGTTCATTTGTTGATTGATTAGTTTGGAGCTCTTTGTGGAGGTTTGGAGGTGACAAGGCCCATTGCATTGCCCATATTGCAAGAGGTCGCATGTAACACAGAGATCGGTACTCATCTTTATTGTTCCATGATTCTGGCGTTTGAAAAGAGTACCTGTTTTGTCATTTAGATACATCAAAAAATTAAAAGAACAGATTCCTTACAAGGTAGTTAAAAGGCAACCCTACAATAGAGGAAACAATCTTCTGCAATTCAGTGATACTTTAATACTTGGAGTTAAATAACTGGTACAGTTACATCTCGTATCAACTCGTGCTGGTGAGTACATATCAACAAAAATGGCCCAAAAATACAAACATCCAACAATAACAAAATACATCTGCAAAACAGAAGGTCACCTCATAGGGGGGGGGGGGGATCATGGCCAGTACCCAAAGAGCTGGTACTGTCAAGGCTGGTATCTGGCAACCAGTATCAGGTCTAAAAACTAAAAAAATAACATCCGGCAGTTCCAAAAACAATGACTTCAACATCCAAAAATCAGCACCAGTGCCTTCACCATACTAATAATTTCAAACTAGTACAAGAACCCTTGTAAGCTACATACCCTAGACCATCAGGAGCCCATGCAGCAGTATAGACACCTTCAGCTGTCTTAAACCCTTCCTCAAGCATCCCTTCCTGGATCATGCATGCCGCAACAGAGTAGGTGACACCAGGCCAGACCTCTCTTGACTGCATAGCCGATAAATCAACAGTGCCATCAGGCCGCATGCCGTTCATTGCTCCCCGCGTCCCATTCCTGTACTTCATCACATTGAATTTGAATACCTTTTCGAGAGCACTCTGGGCCTTATCCTTGTCAACAATTGATGTGAGGCCACATGCTTTTGCATACCTGTATGGTAAAAAGCAACTTTTTACATATCAAGTATCAAATGTATAAAGTATCAGATATCTGGTCTTGCTACTAAATGCCAAAGCCATCGAGTAGAACAAAAAGAAAAGGCTTTAAACATGTCCATATTCATTATACACAGAACTGACAAAAAAAGGAGATTTGTAATATGATAGCAAATTTTGGTGCTCCTACTACTTATCAATATAACAATAGCAGTTTTTCTTACCATTGACCAGCTAATTGATCGGCCTGGATAGATGAGCTAGTTATCCCAGCACTGTCATCATAGTTGAAGTACTCCCCATTCCACAACCTCTCATAAACAGACCTTGCCTTGCTAAACTTCTCCATGAGCATCCTCTCAGATGCCTCATCCCCAACAAAACTTGCCAGCTTAGCTGCTGCCTGTAGTGCTGCAACCCAAATTCCACCACAATATGCACTAACCCCTGCAACTGACCAGACATCATATGTCTGGTCGGGAAAACCCTCATTTTCTATCATACCATCCTTATCTTTGTCAAACTGTTCCATAAATGCCATGGCCAAATAAATTGCTGGCCAGACTGCATGTGCAAAGGATTTATCACCCGTGACCACTACATCTCGGTACACTTGTAACACAAACTTAGGGTTCAAATCCTTCCACCTGTCAGTGTTATAAAGTGTGTATGCATTAACTTTAAACCATGGATCATATAACCCTAGGTCATGTGGAACTGCACCAAGGACATTTCTAGCAGCCCACTTGCCATCGTGCAGCAAGCGTAACTTCTCTGGGTCGTGTAGCATGACTGCAGCTGCAAAGTCTCTTTGTATGCTCAATTCCAGCTTTGGAAACAGCATGATCAAAGAGAAGGAAGAATAAAAGTGTACATCATAGGTGTTCCACATGTAATACTCGATGCCTTCAAGATAAAGAAATTGACCGATATTTTCTTCCTGCTCAGTGAGTAAAGATGTCCCGATGGCAGAGCTTGGAGCAACTGATGAATGAATTTCGTCAAGTTTTGAGGTCATTGTTTTGAGTATTTCATGAGAGATATTTTCCTGACTTGACATCTCTAGAGAGAATTTGTTATCGCCAATTGAAGCTAAGTTATGAACTGGAGGCAACCCATCTGTTTTTAAGCATCAATTCATGTTAACATGATTTTGCTAACTGTACAGGAACAAAATTAGGTGCTTCATTTCATAGGGCTGCAATAATGGCATAATGAAACCAACCTACTATTATCAACTTAAATTAAAAAAAAAAATCATATTGTGTAGGTAACAATATCAAAGAGTACACTACAGAAAATCTAAAGGTGAGCAGCAGTAGTTTAGGCCCAAAATGTACTCACCAAAAAAATGCATTCTTGTACAAGTATAATGTTCTTATTGGAGGTCAGCCAAAGGAATATAGTTATTCTAGAGACGTATAAATAACCTGTTCAATCCACACATACACAAAAAAAAAGTGTGGGAAGACATGCACCTGTCCATATTGTTCCCCCAGCATTCAGATAGTACAGTTCATTGAAAAGAGTGACAGGGTACCTGTAACATATTATGTATTGTATAAATGTGCATTATAGTTATTAATTTTTTATAATTCTGGAGTTCTGGACACATACCATGATGGCAACCTTTTGTCCTCCAAAATAGGCCTTTGCCATTCCTCAATCTGGGCTTCCCAAGAACCATGTTCTATTTTGCAAAACACAGACAATAAATTAGATAAAACATAGTATACAGTAAAAATAGAAAGAGTTGGATACCAAGTGCCACCGTATTGTGGTAAATCGACTTGTTAAGAAGTACACCAAGAAATTTATGCATACCTAGTATAGCATCACGAGCGATATCTGCAGCTGCATTGCCATCAGTGCCATAAAATGCTGTGTACCGTCTGTCACAGATATACTAAGTTACATAAACTTTTTTTTTAATCACAAAGAGAAGCGGGGACTTGAGTCAGGTGGGAACCTGTGGTAAATCTTTCCACTGGGAAATTTTATTTCAGGGCAGGCCCATGCAAGAGAAAAATTAATGGCGCGGGTAGCTCCACTCGAAACTTTTACAGTTGCAGCAACTGCGGCTCCAATAGATGACCCAGCTCGCGAACTAACGTTTGACTTCATTGCATCAAGGTGGTCAAACGAGCCATTCTATCAAAATAGCATGCATCAGCATACTGCAAAGGACTTTTTTTGCAAATAACAACCCAATGCTTTGTTCTGTTTGGCAGATAATCCAAACATATTTTTGGATAATTGGAGTCATACCCCTTTGTGTGATTATTTTTTGTGGAAAGGTAGGAATATTGAACTCTGCCCCTCAAAGTAGTATATTTTTCCCCCGAAACTCATTGAGTGCCAAACAGATTAAGTCATGCCCAAAAAAGTTATAAATTAAGTAATTACAAGAAACTAACTACTTATGAAAAGGTTTGGTTGTGTTGATATAGAAATATTTGGGGAAAGTGGTCATTTTTTTGTTTGGTTTTGACTTCAACCATACCTTTGACTATTAGGGTGAGTTAATAGCTAGTACCCAAAATAGTGGATCTAATGTGTACAAAGTAATAAGCGATCTTTCTTTATAAAAAATACAGTTTTTTTAGACAACTAACTACCTCTTTAATTGTTTGCCACATATCTCTAGCCGTAAATCCCTCGAGTTTTCCTGATATTTCAAAATAGGGACAACTTGACACACGCACATCTTCTGTTTCTTGTGCTGCTATAGCAAATGTCACATGTGGTTGTCCGTTATCTGTTCTGTATAAACCAATGAAAACTGAAAACATTATGTACCAGCATGTTCCTATTGTACCAACTACCGATTCGAAACTGATAAAACTGGACAATTATGGTAATTTAAAAGTTGTTAGGCAGGTAATTAATCCACGAAATGAGGTAAATTAAATTATAGAGACGGAACAAGCAGAATAAGTATACCTGTGGTGGAGAAGTACACCATGCACCCCATCCTTTTCCCTGTAATAGTAGATGTCAATAAATAATCATAGATATCAAATCTTATTTTTCTTTGACAAAGATTGGGTGTCAAGCTTCCCAACTTTTTTTAGTACCCAAGGAGGATAGAACCCATGACCTCTTTGAACCATCCTAGTTAGCTACCACTTGAGCTACTAAGACATTTGCCATACATGTCAATAATCAATCTCAGCCAACCATAAAAGAACAAAATGAGTATAATATTTTATTTTGCAACTTATTTTCATTATTGTTCTTTTTATTATCTTACATCATTTCAGAGTTAGAGTGATATCCAGAGAGTTCAGATTTTCCACCCACGGAGTTCTGCATGAAGCAAGTGAAAATTTAATTTTGGAAAAATTCAGAACTTTCAAGGACTGATAACAAATTTGTAAGCACTCACAGCCCATGTGAAAAGCAAAGTCACGTCGGCATCAGTCTTCCCAAGATTGAACAACTGAAATCGTGAAGCAAAAACGCAAAAGATAAATTGGTCATCACTCAGATTTACACATCTTAGAGGACGGAACTGATGTTGCAGTGATATCAAACATAAACACAATGCTCTTAGCAAGCATTTGTCTTATAATATGGTTAATAATATATGAGGCTCGGATAAGAACTGTGTATGATAGTCCCAGAGGAGAATTAAAAAAATAGTTATTTGAATGTGAAAGTTTATACCGTGAAGGTAAAAACAGCAACAGGATAACTGCTTTCCTTGTAATTATGAGGAATTATGGGGGAAATTTGGCGACAAATTATTTTGAGATCTGGATCTGGCTCACCTGAAAATTATAATGGATAACAAAAATTGGGCAGTAATATTCATATAATTATTAAAAAGGAATAAGTCATTTTTCTGATTGTACCATCATATATGGTCCAAGACCTAGGATATAAACCATGATATGTTGAACTTTTTCCAATAGAGTTCCAATCCCAAGATCTGATTCCAGAGACAGCATCTTTTCTGCATTTGTAAGAAAAAGTTTATTTCCTCAATAATTGATGGAGATTCCCCTTGGATAAAAGTTGCTATCCAACCCTGCTGTGATTGTTTAACAGTGAAAAATTACCTAGAGATGTACAAAAAATGTTGCACAAGTAAATATATGATCCTTACTTGCCCAACCGAGGTAACCCAGGAGAAAGCACTGTTGAATACTTCCTACCATCTGATCGAGATATAAAGACCTGCAAGAAAGTTGAAGAAACATTACAATAAAAAGGAAATTACTGTATGCATATTTATACATCCAATGCTGCTGTATTACCATTGTAATACATTTATAGTTGAAAAAGTAGTTTTGATAATACTAGGCTTCTCACATATTCAGAGTATCACAAAATATTATGACAAAAATTTAAACATAACAGTAAATTTTCTATATATATGCCAAATTTTTTTTTTTTTAAGAGTACACTTTGCCTACAGAATTTTTATTAACAAATAAAAGGAGTGGTACATGAGAAAAAAAAAGCCTTCAATATGAACTGATAAAATCATTATTACTACTTTGTTAGAGAATAAATTAATTACAGTAATACACATAACAACAAGAAAGAAAAAGACTTACAGAAAACTGATTTGCTGCAACAGGGTTGTCTTCACAGACCCCAGGGAATAACTGCCACCTTTGGAACTCACCTTTGTAACTTCTTCCTATGCTTCCTGCACTGCAGTAAAATTTAAATTTTCAATATGCACAACTATAACTCATTTAATTAGAAACAAGATGTGTATGCCAAAAAAATCTAAATGGTCATATAGACATACCCAATTCCACCTAGGGGTACCCCTTGAGAAGCTTTTGCAATGCGCTTTTTTAATGGATCGATGACAGCTGCCTAAAGCTTGATAATATTAGAAATCCATCCAGAAGTGATCTAATGCACTGCAGACAAAGTAATTGCAAGACCTGTTTGGAAAAGCGAAAACTTACTCGTCCGTTTGCAGTTTCTTCCAGGATGTGCCGGCCAAGCCGAATACCCAAAGAAGCCTGAATCCATAGGGAATATGGTCATATCAAGAATTGATTAAGTGTTAGTTGCTGAAATTCAAACATTTCCAAAGAGCATGAGCGAGCAAGAGAGAGAGACCAACTGTAACTTTTCCTTTAGAGATAAGGTAAAAGGGGGTAATTCATCATGCCCTTCATTGTTAATCTTTCGTTCCCATGTCAAATCTGGAATCAGCCAAGGCTTTGCCTGTCAAGTTAAATATATTTGCGTAAATCAGTTCGAATTTGCAGTCCCATGGTTCACTTAGGCTACTTCCTATTTTGCAATGTCAGATAAACATATCACAGATTTAGAACTATGTTCCAATTTCTTTATGTACTAACAAAATAGTAATTTATATAGCTTATAGATGACAAAAGGGTGTCCCAAGCCCGGAAAGGATGAGGGTTATGATAGGCTTGGCGAGCCAACGTAAAAATTTAACCAATCGTATGGGAATGAAACCCAATATGGGCTTCATTTCTAGACTACCCAAACTTGTTTGGGACAAATGGCTTTGCTGCTGCTGCTGTTGTTGTTGTTGTTGTTTGTTGTTGTATAGATGACAAAAGGGTAACCATACTTAACGTGGCCCCACTACTAAGTTTTTAGTTTAAAGGTTTAATAGAAACTTGATGTTTTTGGCAGTATATTTAGTTGTAATAGACTTAGGATACCAGTGTGTACCAGATATTCAAAGTTTCGACTTTAGAGCAAACCTGCTGGGTAACCAGTGCTCTACTTTTTCAGAAAAGAAAAAAGTTAACCATACTGATTTCGGATTGCCTCCTGAAGATTTACATTTCTCCAATGGGTCCACTTGCCCATCCACCCAATATTCTGTCATTTCTGCAGTGATGTCCTGAAAGAAAGAAAAAAAGAAAAAAAGGCAATTACTATATTCAAACAAAAGATTGAACTATGCTAAAGCACTGCAGTTAACGTTAGAAATTTATGTTTATTATCCCAGTTCGACTTAATATGTGAAGAAAAAGATAGAAACTGTTTCAGTATAAAATTTACATATGGTCTCTCAAATAAATGTTTATGCGCCTCAATAACAAAATTTCAAGACCAGATAATAATAACCTACATGCTACCAGATTGATGACAGTTGTTGTTTCATTTCTCAGATTTGCAAAACTTGATAACCTTTTCCTTTCAGATCATTAGTACTATTATCATACAAACGAGAACTTACTAGGTACCATAAGCAACAAAATGCAAACATTTTTTTTTTTTGAAGGGAATAGTTTCCACACCTCCGACATCATTATTCAAACATTAAACCATACTTATTGAAAGATATGCTCACGAATCAAAGAACATCAATATATTTTACCATTTGATTCAATATTTTTCAATTCAACCCCCACTTGCTGGAAGTGAAGTATATTTCCTTTTTCGCGAATCAATGTAGACACCAAACAGACAAGATTATATCAAATCTCTTTGAAATCGATCTTATTTAATCAATTCGCGAAACTAATTGTGGAGCTAATTCAACTAATCTAATAATTAGGATTTAGATAATAGAGAGCAAACCTCTTAATTAAGCTTGGTAGAGCAAAGAGGCTTTGATCTGAGATTGGACAAGGCGACCTTTTAAAGCAATTTTGGTCGCTGTTTGGTTTTGTCTACCGACGAATCAGAATGGTATCGTGTGCGTTACTTACGTTAAGACCCTTCTAACTTTTTATTTTACGTTCAGATCCTTCTAATTTTTTATTTTACGTTAAGACCCTTCTAACTTTTTATTCACTACAAGATGCTGAGCTGTCATTAAACCATCCAGTGGATAGGAGCTCCTTCTAGAGAGCAAATAGTATCAAGGACTTAAGAGACAATTTTCTGTCACTAACATTATGCCACTTTAGAATTTTGTTGTGCCGGATAACACATCATAGATTAACTGTCGTGATCATCGCATAAATATCTCTTGGAATTTTTTGCATCCCTAAAGAGCATGAACACGCTCCTGAACAATCTCAAGCTTCCGTTATAAATCAAGTAAATATAGTTGTATCTTGAATAATCGTTTATGAATGTGATAAAATACATGTGACATTTATGATGGCCTTTGAAAAAAGACCACACATATCGGTATGTATCAATTCTAAGACATTATTACATCTTTGGACATCATATTTGCGCTTATTAGTTTGTTTTCCAAATATGCAATTTACACACTTATTTAAGTTTGTGAAATCTAAAAGTTGGTATTAGACACAAGTCGTTCGATTATTTTCATAGAAATATATCTCAAACGTTTGTGCAACAATGTGGCTGAATTCTCTTTAATTAATTACTGCTTGCTGGTATATATATGCAGTGTCTCTGAATGTGAAGTATTTAATTCAAAAAAATAAATATTATCACAAGAAGACAAATGATCAGAAATAACTTGTTTTGAATTTTGAAACAAACCGAAATTTTCATTACTAAATGGACATACATAATCATTATTGTCCAAATAAGAAATAGAATTTAGGTTCATTCTAAAGAATGAAACCACTAATGCATTAAAATACAAATAAAAGCAAGTGCTACATAATAATCTAAATTTTCCTATTCCTTCACTTCAACATTCCTTCTGTCTCCTACATAAATGTAGTGCTCAGCCTCACTTGGCCTTCAGAGATTTAGAGAGTCATGCATAGATATACTGATGTTAGATTTTGCACCTGAATCTAACCACCAAGAATATCTAGATACAATTCGTAAATTAACTTCAGAACAAAATAAGCCATAACACATACATTTCTTCTTCAACCACGAATTGTTGTTGGTGCAGTGATTCTTAATGTGTCCCCACTTCTTGTAAAAGTGACGAATGACTTTATCTTCTGATTTCTCAAAAGTATTGTCATTTTTCTGCTTCTTAGCATTGTCTGCAGCTTCTTTATTGTGTTATTTTCCTTTTATATTCTTGTGCTTCTTTCTTTTCCTCTTAGAATCAGGTGTTGTCACATGAGCTTTCTCTCCCTTATTCATTTTTTGACTTTCCTCCTCATGTTCCAATTGAGCTTCAAGCTCAGTTACTGACCAAGTTTCCTTGATGCAGTTGTCATGCTGAATTGACTATAGGAGGATGAGAGAGACATGAAAATATATTCAATGAGAAAATCGTCTGAAATGTTGAAGCTGTGTGACTTGAGTGCACGTTGAAGCTTGATCATCTCAGTGATGTGCTTTCTGGTTCTAATTTTGCCTTTGTACTTTATGGTGTTAAGCTTGACCATGAGTGTACGAATGTCTGCCTTTTTACTCATTGCAAACTTTTCTTCCAAGGCTTTCAAGTATTCTGTTGCGCACTTTCTTGCTTTTCAGTACGTCCCTCTTCTTTCTATTACGATTGAGACCCGAACGATCCTACTTAACAAGCTTATTCTTCTCATTCGTATACCCCCAGATCTACTGTGAGCTTCAATCTCTTCGAAAGCCGATGTGCTAGTTCATAGTTTAAATTTAGTCAGTTATGGTCCTTTCCACCCGTAAACAAGTGAATTGCCTTTCTCCCGCTGCAATTCCCTGCGTTGGGTGATTCTTTATCAGGTATACAACCTTGAAGTGTCTCATGGATTGTCATATTCATGACCATGATGCATATTTTGTTATTATGATCCCAATCCTCAATGTCAGCTTTCTCTTGGGGTGTTGTCGCCCCATCTTTATCAGTTGGTTTAGGGTGACCATAACGAAGTGCACGATCATACTTCATCATCTTCAGAAATAATGTAAGTTTTGATTCCCACAGCTTAAAGTTGGTCCCAATTAGAGATGAATTTGACCTATAATTGCCATGTTATATGAAAATTTTGGAACAAGAATAAAATTATTAGATTATGCATCACGTCTTTATTCTTAATAATAACTTTAAAGTCGATTTAAAGGCCTTGAAAGCTCTAATTTTCTCCATTAATTTCATTTTATAATTAAATCAAAATACTAGTCAGCATGACGGGTCTTTAGGTGCAAACAATACTCTTAGGTGTTTCAGTGTTATGTACAAAGTATTATCAAATGAACCTTTTGTCTCTCTGCCTTTGGTGAGATTGACATATCCACGAACTAATGACCAAGTCAGTCAAGTGGTTGAGGAGGATCACAGACGGACCTGTCGTATCAAGTCCAAAATACTTTTCTTAGACATCATTAGCACATAGTGTGTCATTACTTGTTTATACACATTTCTTTTTGTACACAACAATTTCTGTATAAGTTGACCCTCTTTTGGGAGAAGTCAACAAGTTTAGTTGTTCGTATGTCAATTTTAAATCTTTCATGGGTCGTTTTTCATGTACTTTATCAATAATGTTCGTTTGCGAACATTAATTGTTAGCAAAATGAGACATGCAATTCTAATTGCCTTTAGTAAAATTAAAAAATCATGTCCAAAGTTTATACTAGAACGTACCTCAAAAGAATCTACTTGTCATATATATATATATATGAGGAGTAATCCGTAGCCGCCATACATTTCGTAGCCGCTCGCAACCGCTCCATCATATCAAGTGTAAATAGTCGATCCGGACAGTTGAAAACATTCTCCATACTAATGTAGACTTCAAGACCAAATTTTATATTTTTTGGAATTTTTTTACTATTTTATCGGAAGGGTTGAAAATTGGATGTTTGTAAATCGTTAGATAAATAAATTTTCAATCCATGGTAAGGATCCGTAGCTGCCAAACTTCCAACCACTCCATGGTAGCAAATGTAAATGACAGATCCGGACCGTTGAAAACATTCTCCATATTAATATAGACTTGAAAACCAAATTTTACATTTTTTTTGAATTTTTTTACTATTTTATCGGATGGATTGAAAATTTATTTATCTAACGATTTACAAACATCCAATTTTCAACCGTTCCGATAAAACAGTAAAAGAAAATCCAAAAAATATAAAATTTGATCTCCAAGTCTACATTAGTATAGATAATGTTTTCAACGGTCCGGATCGATGATTTACACTTGGTATAATGGAGCGGTTGCGAGCGGCTACGAAATTGATGGCAGCTACTGATCCCTCACATATATATATAAAATTGTGCTATTATGCTTTGCAAAGCACGAAAAAACGTGCGTTTTGCGATTGTGGGTCATTGGATCGCGCTTTGAGATATGTGCCAACATGATGATCAAAGATCTAATGGTTCCACAATCCAAAGCGCGTGTATTGTCGCACTTTACAAAGCATAATAGCACAACTATATATATATATATAGAGAGATGGATTACGGTGCACTGCAGCACAAAAATTTAGTTTTGCGTCGAGTGTTTGCACCCTCAGATTTGCTTCAAAAATTGTGTTGCGCGATTGGTTTTGAGTAGCGACAAAATAACTCGCCCTCCCGTCCATTTAAAATATGCGATTATTTTTTTATTTTAATATGCTTTCTCTCTCTTTCCTTCTTCTCCAATGGAAAAGAGTTTCTAGGTTTAAGAATAGGAGAGAAAACTCCGCTCTTGCAACGAGGCGCCTCTGTCAAGCACACGAAGAAAGGCGGGGCTTTCTTCCTCTCTCTCTTTCCCCCTCTCTCTCTCAAGGGTTTTCAAAAGTTTTCAAGAGAGGCGATCTGATGGAGAAATTGTAGCGTTTTCGAAGGCGATCAACACCGCACCCCCATTTGTAGCTCAGTTAGCACACCTTCATCTCTGGCACATCTGGTGCGTTCTTCTTCTCATTTGTTTGTTTAAATTGTTTTGTCTCCTTAATTTGTGCAGGAAAGATTTATGTGCTAGTATATTTACATTCGTAACCATGATACTGAAGCGGGTTTTACTGATTTCAAGTCTCTATAGGTGGTTAATTGGCATAAAAAACACACAAGTTAACTAGCATTTCATTGAGCACCTTATGATCGCGCAACAATGTTGTACCACAAATTTTATGAGTATCGCTTACTGTTTCCCTCATGTCTGGGGGATCTAGATGCAGTATTTCTGCATTCTTGGTTGTACTTGATCATCATTTGAGTGATATTAGAAATTACTTGTGTTGTTCCCTTTGATTACTCCATGTTTACATATAATTTCAGAAATAAGTTTTACAATCATCATACCTACACTACTTGGCAGACTCATCAACCCATTCTAAGGTCTAGAGGCTTTAGTAGTAACATAATTCTCTGATTTTAAAAAACAGCAAATCTGAAATATCTTAACAGATAAAAAAAACCACATCCCCACCCAAACAAACTTCTAATTTGCTGTATTTATTACTTAGGAGATCACTCTGCTGCTCTTCAAAGTACTTAATTTTTGTTGAAATTTTTATTCTGTTAAAATTCAATTGGTAAATGCTAATTTTTTTTTTGCTGACAGAGGATGAGGGGTGTAGGTTAAGTATTTGTGCCCTCGATGCCAGTACCTATGTGTAATAAAGGTAATAAAGGTTGCCACCACTAAGTCTTGTACAGTCAGTCTTGTACAATCAGTCTTGTACAGTCACTGAGTAGTGACAATGTTTTTGTGGAATTGACAATTTTCTAGAACTGATCTTTAAGTATTTTGTTTCTGCATAGATGAAATCCAAAACCAATAGTGAATACAGTTGCTGCAGCTCGTCAGATGATTTTTATTTATGCAAGAGATGTCAATTTCCCTGTGAGGTGAGGCGTGCCACAACTCCGAATAACAAGAATAGATATTTTTATGCATGCTATTGTATAGATGGTGGTAGTATCTTTCGCGCTTGGGTTGACGAAGTTTTTTTGAATCATGTTCATGCGAAAGCATCACCACGCAAGCAATGTGAGGATTGCATTGCAACAAGAAAGATGATGCTTGCGGGGTTCATGTTTGTTATATTTATGATTGCAATATTGTATTGGCTAGTTCTTTGGTTGTATGGCCACTGTGATTGTTAATTTAAATGTATGGCTGAAATGCTAGAACAGCACAACACTAGATTGTGAATGATCCCTGTATTTTCTGACTGAGTTAATTTCAATGTATGGCCACTGTATTATTGAAAATGAGTTGTTAAGAGTTGTTTGTACTTATGATTGTTTATATTAAATACTTACTGTACTGCTTGAGCAAAATGCAAAAGTCATTACAGCAATACAAAGATAGAGAATTACAGCAAAAGAGATGTCACTACCAACATGCAAATTCCGCTGTAACTATATTATTACAAAATTTCGCTTTTTCAATGGAAATTGACATCAATACAAACATTTGCTTACATCACTACCAAAACGCAAGATAGAGAAACATTTCATCAAAAATACAAACATTTCATCAATTGGAACATATCACTGTAAGTGCACAATTGGAACATATTAACCTGTGAAACAAATTCCGTTTTTTCACTGGAACATATCATTACATTCAAAGTCATTACAGCAAGGTCAAACATTAATATCTTTTTAAGAATTACAGCAAGGTCACTGTAACTATACTATTACAAATGCAAAATGCCATATCACTACCAAAATGCAAAATGCCATATCATTACAGCAAGCAAAATGCACATGCCTGTGAAATGCCATATCATTACAGCAAAATGCAAAATGCCATATCATTACAGCAAAATGCCATATCTATCTTTGCAGCATGTTAACCTGTGAAATGATACACATGAAATCATATCAGTACACATGTTAACCTGCAAAATGCCATATCAGTACACATGTTAACCTGCAAAATGCCATATCAGTACACATGAAATAATACCTGTGGGCATGTTCTCGCGTTGTGACCTTCTTGTGCATTGCAAATGCTACAAGTTCTTCGTTTTTTTGCCATCTTCTCATGCATGGGTTTTAGCCGCCCGGGTCTCTTCTTTCTACCCTTGCATTGTGACTGAGGTGGGTCAAGATACGTAAGAACAGTTTCAGTTTCAGCATCAGCATTTGTTTGGTTAACAGGTGCATTTGAGATGTCCTCTGTGGGCTGTTTGGATATCACAAGCCTCAATTTGTCTATACCATTGGAAACTATTTCTGTGAGAATCTTGAAGGCCTCTTGAGATGTTGAACCCATCTGAACCATCTTTCCCAAATCAGATTTCAAGGTTGTCATCCTTAATGCCTTCAATTCTAGTGACTCTCCTGGATCCATGCTTCTCACAATAGTAGGGGTTTTAGCACATGCATTAGCATCTTTTGCCCAACGCTTGAGAATGTATTAAGAAGGAATATTAGCCATGCCAACATGATGCATAACTTTAATAGAATGTGAACAAAGCAAACCCTCAAACGTAGTACCCCTACAAGTACATTTAATTGAATTTGTTTCCTTTTCAACCTCAACTATGTATGACTCTGGAACCCAATTGGTAATTAACGGATGGGTGTCAATGGATACCATGTACTTGACATCTCTCACAATCTCCTTGACAAACCCAAGTGAACTCTCTTTTATGATCTCTTTGAAAAGTCTAAAAACATTTCTTGTATATATTTGACGTGCTTCTTTCTCAACATTAAAGTAAGTGCACAATTGGGGTATCTCATTTATTGTTTTCAAATCCTCATCACTCTCCCGTTGCCATATACCTTCAATTATCTTCTCAACTTGCAAAACAAAATGATAGATAGATGTATGATTGTTGACTCATAACTTGAACATGGCATTCATACTCTCACTCCTTTGCGTGGTGGACATATCGGCAAAGAAAAAATTTCGAAAGTAAGCCGGGACCCACTGTGCTCTCTTGTCAAACATAGTTTTCATGTGATCATTCTCACTAAGATTGTACTTCTCAACCATCTTCAACCATTTCTCCTCAAATTCTCGAACCGTAACACTACGGTTAATAACATAGCCTAGCTCTTCTCCAAAACCGTCTAGTTGTGAATAAAGGATACCAAGTTTTTCTCGGGCTTTTCTCATGACATGCCATTGACAACGCCTATGAATGGTGTTGGGAAAAACTTGCTCAATGGCCTTCTCCATTGCGGGACATTGATCGGTAATGATAGCGTTAGGATGCTTACCGTACATTGCCTCTAGCCATGTTGTGAATAACCAATTGAAACTAGGAGCACCCTCGTTTCTAAGAAGACACATGCCAAAAAAGATTGAGAAACGATGGTGATTTACACCAATGAATGAAGCTAAAGGCATGCCATACTTGTTTGTTTGATACGTCGTGTCGAAAGTTACAACATCACCAAAGTCTTGATACGCTCTTCTTGCTCGACCATCAACCCAAAATATGTGTTTAGCAGACCCGTCCTCATCGGGCTCTATGGCAAAATAAAATTCTGGATCCTCCTCTTGTTTCTTTTTAAAGTACATCATAGTGGTCGAAACATCAATTTCAATAAGCTTTCGATTTATTGCCGTAACGACGTTTATCACATCTTGTTTCTTGAAACGAAGGTTGCTCTTACCCCCACAAAACATGGATATGTATTCAAGTATTTGTGAAGTTCCCACATTTTGAGCACTCAAGTTTCGAATAGTGTCAACTTCATCCTATTTATGACTTTGTGAGATCGTAAATTCCGCTTCTTAGAAGGACTAGTAATCAAAGGATGATTGTGTTGCTCTTCAAAAAAACTCACTTCCCATACATCATGTTCCACAAGTCTAACCCTACAACTCGCCTTGCATTGAACTCTAGTGATTCTCTTTTCTTTCTCGGGTGTGTTTAACTTATTTGAGCTACCAATTGGCATCTCCCCATTTATGTCCCTCTTGCCACGCCCTTCTTTGTTACAAACAAATCTTTTGGATGACAAACATTGCTTTGAAGTTGTTTGACTTCCTTTTCGAACGCTAAATCCAACTCGCAACGCATAGTTGTTATAGAATTTGTATGCTTCTTCAAGCGAATCGAACTTCATACCAACATGAGGAGTATAACTCGGATCCTCAACTTCATCCTGATTTTCAAATGTGACATTTTCAAGTCCCAAATCCTTTACACTTTGCATGTACGGGTCGGTGGCAACATTCTGTTCAAGTCCAAAACATGTAGATTATTAATTACACATATTAATTGCAAGTGCAGAATTTAAACAAAACGATGGCAGCTTGTTGTTCAAAATTAATACATGTATTAGTCACAGCTCTTATTTACAACCCCCTGTTTTGAAATGAACGATGGAAAAAGACTCACCCTCAACTGTGCTCTTAACTGGACTTCTTCTTCTTCCTGACCAATTGAGTTTCTGACTTCACACAGAGACATTGATTGAGGTCTTCACTGATTTCTAACACTATACTGGTACAAGCTGCACTATACTGGTACAAGCTGCACGCATGACAACATCACATTGCAACAGAGGATCCTCATGAATCAGTTAGTTAGAATTGGTTCTGCAAATAGTTAGAGCTGTTATGACATTGTTATGGTGATTAATAAAGTAGTTAGTTATAAAGATTAAAGATTTAGAATGTACCAGTAGCTTAGGATAGTGTATAAATACTGAAACATCATGTATCATTACAGTTTAATGAAATAACACTTTCAATTGATAAGCCTGTACATGAAATATTTCAGATTGTTCCAAGCTAGACAAAACTATCACCATCTTATAGTATTTTGGTTTGTGGAAGATTGGTTTTCTAATTTCCTGTGATTTGGCTTTGGGGTCATACAGGGGACTACGAACAATTATATTATCGTACTTCATTTAGAGGACTGTAAATGAAATAGAGTTGCTACAGTTGTGTAATTCTCGTACCTTTATTCATGACATGAGAATCGGTAGCTGGTAACTTTTGGTTGGATAGTGAGAATCGCTACAGTGCTATTAGGGAGAGAAGGAGATTCTTGCTACATATGTTATCACAAATGGAGAAAGGAGATGAAGAATGGAATTGATCGGGCGCGAGTTGGAAAGGAGACGAACCACAGAAAATACTGGAGAAACAAATGGACGAGAAAGGGGCTTAATTTTTTCGCTCAGCAATTAGATCGCGTGGCACGATCGTTGAAGTCGATCGAACGGTTATTGCATGCGACGCAGAAATTGGATTGTAGAACGCGTTATACCGTAATCCATCTATATATATATATATATATATATATATACATATATAATTGGGTTACATTGTTTCGCCGTATTCCGTTTAAGATTATGAGTTGTTTCAGATCTTTCAATTATTGTGGACGTGTTTATATTTTATAATGACAATCGAACTACTTGTTGATAAGGTTCATCTGGCGCCAATCAAATTTATTGATGAGAATCATCCCATAAATTTTTTTTTATATACACATTGCAAATTTTAAATATCTGCAAAAAAAATAGTTAAATTTTAATTCGCGATTTCTCACATGGAATATATTATCTTAATAAAAAAAATCGATTCTAGATACATCAAATAAGATTAATTAATATGAAGAAAACAAAATTTATGACACGTGATAAATTGCACTAAGAAAAACCACAACATCCATGGCAAGTGATAAAATTATATTTAAGTACTAATTGTATTGATAATTATTTAAGCAACTAGCCACACAGAAAATTATTATATGCTTAGCCCTTAATGAATTGAATCCTTAAAATCCCTTAATAAATGTTGATCGTTGATTGTTATATATGCTTAGCAATGCCCTTAATTAATGTTGATTGTTGGATAATGGAAATCTCGAATCTTACATTACACCAGAGATGCTGCATTGTCTGAAGAAAACATGAATCCTTAAAAGCCCAAATCCAGACTTGGGCTTGGTACCAAATAAGCCCATATCATCTGAAAGGCTTAAGCTAACAGTGGTTACAAAAAAGAAATAACAAAAAAAAAAAAAAGTAAGTTTATACGTAGATACTAATATAGATACCGACTATTGATATCGATGTTATTATGCACATTTAGTTGAATTATTATACACATTATTTGAGTTATTATGCATGTTATTTTTGTACTGAAATAGTTATGCATGTTATTTGAGTTATTATGCACATTATTTTGTTAACATGCATAATAATTTTTTCAGTAAAAAAATAATATGAAATAACATGCATAATAACTTAAATAATGTGCATAGTAACTTAAATTAATGTGCATAATAACATGATATCGAAAGCAGGGGCGGATCCAGGATTTTCGTCAGGGGAGGGCAAGATTCATAATTTTTTTCCAGGGGAGGGCAAAATAACACAGATTTTCAAAAATACATGGTTATTTCGCAAAAAATTTCGACAAATCGCACAAATACACTAAACAATTTTGTAAATTTTTTTTCCAGGGGGGGGGCGCTTGCCCCCCCTGGTTGTACATGGGTCCGCCCCTGATCGAAAGTCAGTATCAATATAAGTATCTACGGAACATTTTTCAAAAGAGAATTACATATTATAATCCAGAGCTAAACATTTTGATATTCTTCGACCTTACAATTACACACGTATGACGTATATATAAAATTTTCAAACAAATTAAAAGAAATAAAATGAAGACAAAAGTTTAGAGCTATTATTAAATATTTGTATGGATTGTGGTTCATATTTTCTGTAACTTAGGTGTTATTTCATATTTATATTTCATTATTTAATATTTTGATCTAATATATTTAACTTATGAAATTTGGAACACAATCAATATAAGTTCAAGAATAATCTCATGAACTATATTTATATTTCATTATTTAATGAATTTATTAAATTCTACTGTTTTTTAGAAACTAAAATTATACTGTTAAGATGATCAAATAATCATTGTGACGTAATTCCTTCTCATCTCATCTATGATAAAAAAAAAAGAATAATAATATGAAATCCGTAGCATCCAAATTTGTCAACTAAAATTGTCCTAAGCGTGCACAATTTAAAAGCGTAAACTGTCTGTGTTTAATTTTCTAGCCATAAACATTTGGAATCTTTGCTTATATAATTAAGCCAGAACATTTGGCAAGCAATGCAAAATATTTTACAAGAAAGATTGTTCTAATTAATGTTTCGATTCGATCATTGATTTTAGACCGAGTCTTTGTCTCCATGATTTGGCATCTGTTTGTTTAATGCAAAATATTTTATATTTGTTGTTAATCATGACCTAACAAAAGTTTTAGATTAATTATATTATTATGCAGTTCATTTTGTATAATGCGTGTATAAAATGTCATACAAAATCACCAAAATGGTGATCCTAATATTAATATATACGCACTAGTTATTCCTTTGGGTGAAATTTCCATCTGACAATGACATAAAAAAAGGAATCATTGACCTGTTATTGCAATATAATCTTAAGTAAGTGTATTTTAATCACCGTTTAGGGAATAGACAAAAAACAAATCCCTCTGTAATCTTTTAAAGAAGTGACATGCTCATGCTCTTTCCTAGCAATTTCCAAATTAATTAAAGATACATTTAAAAATGTTCAAATTAAAAAGAAAACTTGTCTCCCACGACCCGACTGTCTCCTCTTAGAAGGCTGGTTATTATTAAGAAAATAGTTGAGCAAATTAATAATTTTATGTTTTGGTGTTTTAGACATCATTCTAATTTTTGTAAATGTTGGTTAAATTGTTCGCCCATAATAAGTATTTTTTTTTTATTAAGGTTCTCTTTGTATTAGTAGCAAAGGGACGGCAATATTTCAAATAGTATTTTAAAAAGCAGAATGCGTCCGACGGACGGAGAGGATACCGTCAAGTAGTGTTGATCATACGGGTAGATACGGACGGGCACAAACACAAGTTGCCCGAGTACGGATTTCACGGGTGGAACGGGTTAAATGAGACGGGTTGGGACGGATTGAATTTTGTGGCCGATTTGTCGCTCAGATTTTAATATATAAAAATATTAATAATTCAATAAAAACAAAATTACTTGCATATTTAAGAATATAATTGTAACTAATTAAATTAAGAAATAATAAACAAATAGTGAAATATGAATTCAAATATTTCAACAATTTTTAAATGTAGTATTCACATATTTATTACATTTTAAT
This sequence comes from Eleocharis quinqueflora, assembly GCA_964058865.1. Lineage (NCBI taxonomy): Eukaryota > Viridiplantae > Streptophyta > Magnoliopsida > Poales > Cyperaceae > Eleocharis > Eleocharis quinqueflora. The sequence goes on along the minus strand of CAXKVX010001246.1, from coordinate 61,471 downwards.
TAAATTACAAAATTAATTATCTATTTAATCGAATTTGACAATCGATTAACTGATTTAACATACAATTAAACATATTTTGTGAATCACTAATTATTTTTATATACAAAATACGAATATACACTATACGTAACGATCTACCTAGCTACCACCAACGATTAATCGAATGATTAATCAGTCTTTACTGCCATTTCTTAAAACACTACTTTCAAGACGTTCGATTCTCCTCTTCAGCAAGTCAAAAATCATTCATATCGGATGATCTAGAGATCGTTAGATAAATCAACTTTTCACCTCTTTTAAATAATTGTAAAAAATTCAAAAAAATATATAATTCGGTCTCCAAGAAGAATTTAATATGGAGATCAAATTTAACGATTTGGATCAATAGTTTGGACTTTGAAATCGAAGATATGGAGGCGAAGCACAGTGCGATTGGTGATTTGCGGAACACCATAGCCTCACTCGAAAAATAATATAATTTATTAGTTATATATAAAAGAGAGTATAATTTATTAATGTAATAATTTAAATCATAAATATATAATAAATGGTATATATAAATGTACCTATTCCTAATCTCAAAATTTGTTCATAATCATAGAATTTCTCGGGAACATGTTCGTCTCACCATTGAGGCGTTAGCCTCAAAATATTGGTTTTTGTAGATTCTCTAAATAGAAGACCGTCCGACTTCAAATTAGTGTTTTGACAAAATTCATGTGGGTCAATCCGGCTCGCGTCCGCCTGCTTCGGTTGTCCGTACGAATAAGTCTTTGGACGCAATTCGTGTCCGTTCATATTCTTGTCAATGACGGGTTTCATACGTGTTTGAATCGCCCTTCGAAATTTTGCTCGTGGTAACTCATCTCTTCCTAACCCGTCTTTATCCCGGCCCCGTCCATGCCCGTGACCCGTAACCCCTCCTAACCTGCCCCAACCCTCCCGTATCCCATCATAACCCGCCGCAACCCGTCCAGGTTAACAAATTTATTTTGGATTATTTGAAAATTTTCGGATTTAAAAAATAATAATCTCTTGACCCGCCCGTACCCGCCCCGTCCCAACATGTCCCACCCAATCTGATGGCAAAAGTCGAGCTTGGATCATCACCCCAAATTCAACTCGTCACAATCCGTCCTGTTTAACCAGTGCAACCCCCAAACTGTGATCTGAGCAACCCGTGTTCGTATCCGTCTGTATGGTCAACACTACTCAAAATGCACCATAAGTTGGAGGTGAATGTAATTTTGTATGGGACTTGCGTTTTGAAAGTAGGCACAATTCCAACATGCATTAACATGGTGTTAGTTAATTGTGTGCTAGCAACTCAACTTGGATTAGAACCAAAAGCCACTAGTAGAATTTTCGGTATGCGTGTGGTACACTAATAGGCACGTTGATAAATTATATTTCAAACTAAATTAGCGTGTGTAGCCGGTACACGAGTCTATGCACGCTAATCTAGTTAAAAAAAAGACTATTGGCGTTCATATTAATTAATGTACCTATGCCAAGAATATTTCGTACTCTCGTTCATACTGAAAATTCTTGTAGTGAATTCATATCATGTCAACTCGATTCCAACATGATATTTTTTAACAATGTACTACCATTTTGATATTTGTACACAATTTATCTACTAATTTGATGAGAAGTCTATTAATTGTACTTATTTAGTTATTTGTACACAACTTCTTATGATTCTTACTCGGAACTTTAAATTGCCTACACATGTAACACAATTTGGTGATGTGGTTATTTTTGACATAACACATGGCACAAACAAGGACGGTAGACCATTCTGGATTTTGTTGGCTTGAATCATTTTAGAGAAATCGTGATGTTTGGAGCGGTACTCTTGTATGATCAAAGTGTCGAGTCTTTTGAATGGATATTTACCACCTTTCTTAAATCCCATAACAACATGCAAGAAGCGCATAACTATCTGTACCGATCAAGATGCGACAATGAAAATAGCGATAGTCAATGTACTTTCGCACACAAGACATGGATTAGTAAATTTAGTGAGTGTGTATATGAGTATGAAGAGGAGACAGATTTTGAAAGAGCTTTTAGAGACTTAGAAAGCAAGTTGGGAGGAACTTGGTTGCCGTTTGTGTTCAAAGAAAAAGGAAAAATAGGCTTATTGCTACATGAAAAATGCTTTCAGTTTGGAGATTCGGAGCACAAAATTGTGTGAGAGTCTCAATAAAGATTTGAAGAACTATTTAAAGTCGGACTTATATATTGTTCGGTTCTTTAAGCATTTTGAGATAGTGGTAGCCGACAAACGCGAGAAAGAGATTATTTCGAAATTTGATTATAGAAGGAAAATACCAAGATGTAAGATGAATATCTCAATTCTACTTCAATTGATTAAGCTACACACGCCTAAATTTTTTGAAATATTTCAATCGGAATATGAATTTTCTGTGGCAAGTCAAATTGAACGTTTGGGATAAAATGAGTATATTGTTACAATTTATGGTGTGAATGAAGTTGCATCTAAATGTGGTAAAGTTACGTGGAATCCGATTGATGAAAAAGTTTCATGTAGTTGCATAAAATTTGAGAGATGGGGTGTTTTATGTTGCCATGGATTGAAAGTGTTCGACACAATAAACTTTAAGGAGTTTTTCGAAAAATATGTGCTGAAAAGATGGACTGATCATGAAGCAAGACAACACATAGTTCACGATAGAAATGGAATAAGGGTTATTGATACTAAGCTAGATGTCGCTCAACGCGACCGAGATATTTGTCGAAAGTTTACTAGGATAGTTGCAAAGGCTTGTCCAACAAAAGAAATAACAATTCTTTGGATGAAATTTTAGATAAAGTAGACAAGCAAGTTGATGAGAAGCTTCTACACAGTCCAAATTCATCAAACCATAATTGCAATAACAATATAACCCCAGACTTGATGAGTAACCTCTCTGCAAATCCACATCGTTTGAAGAAAAAAGGTGTAAAAAAAGAGAGAGAAACAACATCCCACTTGGGTTGAAAATCTGACTGAGAAAAAGAAAACAAAGGCTAGAAAGAAGCAACATGTAGCAAATAATTCTTCTAAAAAAGAAACGCCATCAAAGGTTGATAAGGTAAATAAAAAATATTTCATTTTCGATAATTTGACAACTATCATTAACCAACTATTTGTATCAAATATAAGAATTGGAGATGGCAGAGTCAAATTAACTTAGTGGTTTCACAGAGCTGCTGATGGTACATAATATGTTATGTCAATGCTTACTTTTAAACTTTACATAAATCTGAAAATAGCGTTAAACACTAAAATAATTTTTTTCTTTATGTAGGATGCTCAATGTGAAGTGTGCTCTTTACCAGATTATTAAGGCTTAAGATAACACTATAGATAACTATGAACTTTTGTATTTTGATAGATAGAGCTCCTTTTGTATTTTGATAGATAAAGCTCTATTTGCATAATTAGTGGGAATTATACATTTTGGAGGTCTTAATATAAATTTAGTAAATTATACCTTTTGATAGTTAGTGGAAATTGCAGTCACTGATATGTAATGGTATGATACAGTTTAGTAGCTCGTAATTATAATCTATAAACTACTGCCTCAATTCAGGGGAAAAATAGTTAGTTCTTTCCATTTTTTATACATCTTATTTTTTACATCTTACAAATGCAGGTCAGATCAGAGATTTGTTTGTTATTTTTATTGTTAATTGATATCGATTATTGTTATTATGCACATTATTTGAGTTATTATGTATGTTATTTTTTATACTGAAATAGTTATGCGTGTTATTTTTTGTACTGAAATAATTATGTTGCTATTTGAGTTATTATGTACATTATTTTGTTAACATGCATAATAATTTTTCAATACAAAAATAACATGAGATAACATGCATAATAACTCAAATAATGTACATAGTAACTCAATCAAATGTGCATATTAATATCGTATCAATAGTCAGTATCAGATATGATATCCACATAACATTATTCTTTTATTTTATTTGATATTTAAGAAGAAGAACTCTGATTAGTTTGCACAAGACTTCGAGCCAGTGGCGGATCCAAGATTATGAACAAGGGTAGGCACTACTTACTTACAAAATATAAATTTCGCCAAAATATTGAATACCATGGTAATTAAAGAGTATGTTTTATTAGGGGATATTTGTTTTTTTGCCACTACAAAACTTAAAAATTGTCAAAATGCCACTATTAGTCACTTTTTGTATAGAGATCGGGTGCCGAGTGGCATTTTGATATTTTTTTTTTAATGATATTTTGACAATTTTCAAGTTTTATAGTGACATAGAACTAATTTTCTCATAAATATTAGAAAATTAAATATAACTATAATATAATCACCACCTACAAAATTAAATCAAATCGATGACTTTAAATCGAGCCGACATACCCTAATATTTTTTACAAGGTATTGTGTACCTTCATTCAATTCAGCATATTTCTCACACTGACATAGTAAAACATCGACTGACAAGGTTCAAAATAAAAATATCAGCTAATAATCAAACAATAAGAATTAAGATAATATCAATTGATTAACCTCAGGTAAACTGAACTAGAAGTCTAGGACCAATATGATCATATTGAAATAAAACTCAAAATGATATTTTTTTGTTAGATAGACAAAGTTGTGTAGCAAAATTCCTTTTGCTTATTTATTAAGTTGAGCAAAAATCACTTCACATGTAGTACTTAAATTGGTTGAGTTTTATTGTATTATTATTTTTATTATATTTCAATAGGTAAGTGTTTTTAATGATAAAATTTATTTGTTTGTCATTTTTTTAGCATTAATATTTTATAATAACAAGTGAATCATATATCTAAGTATGTATAGTAGTAACAACTGAATGTCTGAAGCATATATTCAAGTGTTATGATACATATAACAATTGAAACAAGCTTAGAATGAAAATTTACATTTCATGTGAAAATTTATGAAATTTGCATCTATTTTGACATTGAAGTATTCGAGTGTGGGAGGATTTGAGGGACTTGCCAGACGCCAACAACGGAGGTTCGACGAGGCACATACGATCATGACTCGCAAGTTGGAGCTTAGCCGCTTATGGTTAGGGTTCGAGGCTTTGACCTGACGGTGATTTGCGACTCGGGTCAGAGGAGAAGAAGAGAGGGACGATCCATCCGGAGTCTTTAAGTCTGCTGAAAATAGTGATTTGCAAAGAGAGCGAAGAGAGGATCAACGATCTTAGACTCTTAGTTTGAGCCAGAAAATATTGAATGTCCGAAACAGGGGTAGGCACAATATTAATCTAGGAGTAGACACCGTATTGAATATCATTGAACGTATGACGAATTTTAGAATTCAGAAGTAGACAAATGACTACCCTGCGGAATGCTACATCCGCCGCTGCTTCGAGCAGAAAATAGAAAATCGAAGCCGTTAATTAAAAAAACGAACTGCTTTTTTACCCAGTTCTAATTCATCGGTACCCCCAGGTGATACGGATTCCTCTATACGGTTGTAACTTTCTAATTAGTTTAATCTTTGAAATCACATCAATCACTAAACTTTGTTTCCTTATATATCTTTACTTAATCTTAAATTTGCCAAAAACATTAAATAGTCTTGGATATCTTAATTATTATTTTTATTCAATAAAAAGTAAAGAAAATTTTAAATAAATTCACAGAAATGTTTAAATATGTGGATTAATTTGAATCAGACACTCTTCAACAATTACAAACTTAAAAAGTACAACACTGATTATCAAACTGTGCTTTACAATACATGGTATCTTGATCTAAGCAAGGTTTTTATTACCATCCATCATTATTCCTATTTTTCATTTACCCAGCTAAAAAAAGAACAAATGAATTTTGCATCAGTATCCACGTGAATTTCACGTGCTACGCTCCTACACCTAACAATTAATGCTCCACTACCACTTAAACAAACTCAAAACAAAACAAAATAAAACAAAACAAGCAAACAAACAGGAACCGTAACATACCAACCAACCCGAGTACGTACCGTACTCAAAAAACACGGATGCCATTGCCATCTCTCTTCTTGCCATCATCAGCAGTAAACTAAACCACTTCATATGATCATATCTACAATAGTGGGTCCCAAAGAGATCCCTGAGTCCAGTCCTCCACGTCAGCAACATTACTTGTCCATACTGGTGGGGCCATCAGCATAGCCTGTGCCAACTCAGCCCAGAGCATGGGTGAGTCTAACTCTAGCTCACCATTACCAAACTCCCATTCCGGCGCCACAAAGCGACCCAAGTCGGGCTCGACAAGGTCCGGTCTAACCGAAGTAGAGAAAACTGTTTCGGGTTTAAACCGAACCAGAGACGCTGCCTCATGTGCAGCCGACCTTATGTCACCGGCATTTGAGCTGGCCGGGCGCGGTAGGCTTCCAATCAGCTCAGGAAAATTTAGACGCGCTTCTCTTCCCTTCAGACGTAGCGCCGCCACGTCGTGTGCTACTGCAGCCATCTCGGCCGACTCAAAACTTCCGAGCCAGATACGGGACTTCTTACCGGGTTCGCGAATCTCGGATACATACTTGCCCCACTTCCTCTTTCTCACCCCTCTGTATTGGTTGCTGCTTTGAGCTAAGTTTTGCACTTCCATTTTCGACGAATTAAGTTAGTATCTGTTTTACTGAGTAACAAATGAGAGTGTTGTTTCTTGGATAATTTTAGGGGAAATGAGTGATAGGGAAGTGAGATTTGAGAGTGTGTATATATAGGGAATGGAGGGACAGCGGCGTGCTGCCACGCGGCATGAAAAGAACAAATATTTAGGATCTTTCCAGGCAGCTACGCGGGTATACGGGTGGTGTGATTACGGGAGCATAAGAATACTGGATATATATATATATATATATATATATATATATATATATATATATATATATATATATATTATTATATAAGAATGATAGGAGGGGTTTCATGCTATTAGATCATATTTGGACTTGGTGTACGCAGTACGCTTAACAATGGCTTTGCAAGCATTTTCTTAATTGAACATTCTATACGCAAAGTTTTTGTTATACACGAAAGAGTTAGGACTGTTGGCTTGTGATTTTTGTTATGATATTTTAATGGAAGAAGAAAAAAAAAGTAAGAAGCATAAAATATTTTTTATATCATAATTATAAATTATAACTTTGATTTTTTTCCCACTTATTATTATTATTATAAATGACAACTTATCTATTTATATACTATAATATGTCTCTTAGATATTCTATGATTTCAATAACATTAACTATAACACAAATACTAAATGTATGTATTGCACAAATTCAACATGATCCTGAAAACTCTAAACAATTAATTAACATAGAAGACCACAACTAATTAATCCAAACATAGAAAACATAGAAATATTAAATTTCAACACTCTCCTTTAATATTTTTATCTCTCATCTCCAATAATTTTCTAAGGTACACAAACTTGTCACACGGACTTGTCTTGGTAAAATTATCCGTCAATTGATCTCAGATCTTCACATGCTTGATCATTACCTCTTCATCCTCAACGGCTTCTCTAATGTAACGATGCTTGAGGTTGATATGATTGGTTCGGCTATGATACACAAAATTCTTTGATATTGCAATTGATGACTTGTTGTCACAAAAAAAAACCGTAGCCATGTCTTGTTTCTCTCCCATGTCATCTAAAATCTCCATCAACGAAACCACTTGTTTAGTTGCTTCACTTGTCGGCACGTATTCGGCTTCTAGATGAATGTGTCACTCTTTCTTGCTTCTTTGATGCCCACGAAAAAGTACTCGATCCGAGTGTAAAGCAATAACCGGAAGTACTTTCATGTCATTCTTGCTTCCGGCCCAATCACTATCACAAAAACCAAACAACTCTGTATCTTCTCTTTCATTTCTTTCAAACATTTGGCCATAATTTTTTGTACCTTTCACATACCTCAACACTCTTTTTGCAACTCTGAAATGTGTTTTGTTCAGTTGATGCATAAACCGAGACAACAATTTTGAAGCATACATGATATCGGATCTCGTAGTGGTAAGATATAACAAACTTTCAACCAAACTTCTATGATGCACCGCATCGGCATCACCACTACCATTTTCTTTTCCCAACTTTTCGTTCACCAACAATGGCATCATCACCGGATTACAATTCTCTATTTTAAACTTAGAGACAATATTTTGTGCATATTTCTTTTGAGAAATAAAAACTCTGTCTTTCCTTTGATCAATTTCAATTTTAGTGGAAGAGAAAGAAAGAGAAATGTGCAAAAAATATTTCTCTATATCAAAACTAAAAATTACAATTCTGTTTTTTTTTTTTTTTGTTCACTTGCTATTACAAATGACATCTCTATTTATAGACTAAAATATGCATCTTAGACATATAACACAAAATATCAAATGCATGTATTACACATTCCAACACGATCTTAAACACTCTAAACAATTAATTAACATAGATGATCACAACTAATTAATGCAAACATACACTACTAGAATTGTTGATATTACTGTAGAAGAAAAAAATACTTTTCTATGGACATAACAACGAAAAAGAGGTTATTTCCGTAGAATAGCCACATAAAAACTTTCACGCAACTACTCTCGACACAAATACTACTTTTCTGTTGAGCACCCCGGAAATAATCATTTCTCTGAACTTTGCCACGTAAATATTTCCACAAAAATAATCTTCTAATGGGCTATTCATGGGCCACTGGACACTCCATGAAAATAATTACCCACAGAAATAATAACCATATTCACAAAAATAATCATACAATGGTCCTACCAAATATAATTATTTTACAATCAACGTGTCTGACAAATGTCACTATTTCATTTATTATCATTTAATAATTATTTTCAATTTATGATGCATATTCACATTCAATAATGTAATTAGTACAAATTTAAAATTTTCAACATTGCACAAAAAAATGAAGAAATTATTTCACAACATATTAAAATTTATTTTACATCTCCACAGCATGTTCATTTACAGATTAAACTAACATACATCTTTCCAACGAATATCTACAATAAATTAATATCTGATAAATCAAATTAATTACTCTATGCTCTTGTAAGTTATTATCCAATTCTTTCACTATTTTCCCCATCTCATTCACTACTTACTCCTGCATTGAATTCATTGTACATAAAAAAACAAGCATAATTAGGTCATATAATTTATCAATGTACCAAACAGATCATTAGACAAATTACTGTAATTTGTCATGAATACTACTAAGTACTATGGAATAAAGATGTACTATGCAAAATCAAATTACCTATTTTGAGGTCAGAACACAAGTTGGATAAAAATTGATACTAAGAACATAGCAGAATACGTAATTGTAGACCAAATGTGCCTTTAGGTCTGCATAATACAATACCATAACTATCAAGAAGCCATCTAATAGTGTTAACAGAACAACATAAAAGCAAGATAACAATTCAATAATAGTATGCTAATACTTATCACATAATATCAAATTAGTACCAAACAACAATATCTTAACAAATCAAAGATGAACTGAAACCAGAATCATGCCCCAATATCGAAGTACAAAATTACAATCTGAGAGTAACTAAATGAAACTACCAGTACATATTGAGAAGTTATAATGTACCCCTTTGTCCGAAGATGTCACTCTTGCACTCCTGCTCAAGAGTTGTGACAATTGCGAAAGGAGAACCAAGAGCTACTGACCATCTGAAAGCCACATTTGTTGCCCTCCCATCTACATCATGTTTGCAAAATTGCTTCAGTGAATCTTTTCTATAAACAATTCAAAGCTCATAAAAACAAGATTTTTCACCTTGTCTCTTGTTCTTTTATATGCAAGTCTAATAATGATAAAGCACCAATATATTAAATGCCAATCGACTCAAATCAGAAGCCAAATTTGTAAGGTATGACACCAGAATACTGTATATGTTATGCATCATGTAATAATACTGGTATCACACCATAATAGTAGTTACTCTAACCTTAACTTCAAGTTGCGGCTAATTCAAGTTGGCAGAGTACTGAACCAGTCCAGTAAAGACCTAGCAAATTGTAATAAGAGGATTATAATACCTGGTGGACAACAAAGCTAAAATTAATACCAGCACCATTGATCTCCTTTCCTCGCACATACAACCTTCTTACAGATGGACTCATTTCCTTTGGGCACACTGCAATGACACTCAAGTTTTTGGAGAAATTGAGGTGAAGAGATTGTAAATTGCCCCAAATGAAACCCATGTGACAATTCCGAAATGATATTTTATTTCATGTGTGAGAATATCTTTTCATAATTGTCAGCCTGAAATGAAAATCAACATTTTTACCATTTTCAGAACAAAAAAGAATATCTTGTCAAATAGGAGAAAACATAGAAGGGGTGCCAATATATTAGTCACATATATGTATCCAACTTATGGATGACACATACTTTTATGCTAAAGTTAAAAAAATAAACATTAAAACACAGAGTAAATGAACGAGTTTCATTGAATGATCGAGACCCTTTCCTCGGACCAATCTGGAAAAAAAAATGAACGGAAGGATGAAGTTTCAATTTATAATACAATATGTTAGTGTGAAAAATTTTAAGAGGCTAACCTTGACAACAACGTCAGACTTAGCTTCAGCAAGCAAATCCCTCAGGTTTTATGCTTGCGTTGATCCATGTTCAAAAATAATTCGTTTATTAATGACGACTGACACAAATACAATGACTGGATAATAGAAAAAAAGAATTAAACCTGAGAACCCCATCTGATCACACCAATTTGCTTGATATCCTTGAATGCATCTGGCAAAAGAGGGAACAAATCCCTTCCTCCTCTCACAATATACTGATGAAGAACAAATTATAAAGATAAAAAATAAAGAATGAGGCTCTGGTGTTCCGGAAAGCACGTGCTTTGTAATTGTGGACTATTAGATCACGGAATATCATGTTGGCACGAATCACAAAGCGTGATCCAATGATCCACAATTTCAAAGCACGTGCTTTACGGAACACCATCGCCTCACTCAAAAATAAATTTGGAAAATCAAACATGGATAATATGTCCTATCATTACTCATGAATTAAGTAAATAAGACAAATTCCATACGGATCATGATTAGAAACTTATTATAAACAATATGTACAACTTTTTCCAATAAGAATCAACAGTTGAGAAAATAGAGAGAAAGCCAAAACCTCATTGTGACCCGCAAGAATAACTTTTTCTTTATTGAAAACTTTAGAATCATAATCAAGGGGAGGAGCCTTGGCAATGGATGGAGTGGAGACCATGGAAGCGACAATGACACCGCCGCCTGAGCGAGCCCCATTGGATCGCGTCTGGTGAGAGAGAGAAGGTAATATACCCATATCACAGGGTAAGGTAGATCGGGCATGGAAGAAAGGTTTCAAGAGGAGTTGAAGGGGTGAGGCTAGGGCGGCAGCAGCGTCGACGGTGCTGCTGTTAGGGCGCGAGTGAAGGAAAACAGGTGAGAGCAGTGGAGGGTTAGGATTTTGAGATATGGCGGGATTGGGGAGGGAAGAGAGAGATAAAGAGGTGGCTTCTTTGTAATCTTGAAAGATAGAGAGAGACAAGTAAAGTCCGTTAAGATGAAATGGGCCAAGTACTATTATTTCCGTGGAATCACTGGTTATTTTCGTGAAACAAGAAAAACTTTTTTGTGGACCTTTATTCTGTGAGTTTATCCACGAAAATAATTTACACTACATGTTCTATTTCAATATTTCCGTGAAATCTTGTTTTGTCATGCAAAAAATCTTAACTAACCACAAAAATAACTAAAATTTTAGCAGTAATAGAAAACATAAAACCATTATATTTCAACAATAATGTGGTGTTCAACATGAATGCTCAGCGACATCATCGCTACCGTTAAGAATTTAAGATTGTGAGTTCAAATATCTAAGAAATATACATGAGGGGTTCCAACGTTTTATATTACATGAATAAAAATCTTAGAATTTCTTTATTAAATATAAGAACGAATTTTCTATTTCTATTTCCGTAAATCTATATTTTTCGTTTTGTAATTAGCACTTAGCGACTTTTTTCACTCAACTTCGTAATTAGAGGGAAAATTTTCATAGAGGGCCAAGAAGCAAAAAATTCAACAGATAGGGTCAGAGGCACCCTAATAATTGCACAGAGGGCCAAGGGCGCGATTAATAGTCGCGCCCCTAAGGAATTTTCGATTTTTTCCTGAAATCAAGGCATTATGCATGTGCTTTTGCAGTTGTGGGCCCGGGCACTTAGGAGCGCGACTATTAATCACGCCCCTATGATTCTGATTTTTTTTAAGTACTAATATATAATTTTTTATTATTTGTTAATATATCAATAAAAGTAGTATATTCTATAATATTTATTATTAAAGCAAATTAATGATAATTTCAATATACAATAAATTTTTAATATATGTATAGTTGTAATATAATACTATTAATTTGTCTTGTTAATTTTTTTGGGTTAAGTTATAATTATTTATACCCTTTAATATAATAATTAGTTAGTACTAATATATTTCTTTTGAGTATTTGTTAATATATGTATATTAATATATATATATATATATACTACAATTATTATTAAGCAAATTAATAATAATTTAAACATAAAATAAATTTGTAATTTTAATATTTGTAATATAATACTATAAATATTAATATTATTATATACTTATTATTATTATTATTATTATTATTATTTAAATATATTAGAAACATTACAACCTAGTAAGAAGATGCATTTTTCACCATTTTTTTTGAATTAACATAGGGGCGCAATTATTTAGTTGCGCCCCTAAGAAGATGCTTTTTTTGCAGATAAGTCTGAATCTTGCACGATTTTTTTCAGATGAGGGGTCCACATGTCCCCTAAATGAACAAAATATATACAGCAGCACCTTTCTTTTCTTCTCTCTCCAACCATTATTTCAATCTTATCTCTTCTTCTCCCAACAGCCCCCTTCCTCTCCACAAACTCTAAATCAAATTTTCACACTTCTCCTCCCAAAATTTTACATATAAAATGTTTATTATTAGTTTCTACACTAGATGATCCATCCAGAACGGTCCTCATGGTGTGCATTACTCGAAAAAAGCTACCGGTAGTTTTACAGTGAATGACGACATAACACTCGGTGAACTGGAGACGGAGCTGTACCGATGGATGGGGATTTCAAGTTCAACACATGCTTTAGAGATATCAGGGAGGTTCAATGCCAGATTACAGCTAACTCCTCCGGTAATGTTCTATACTGAGTTACAACTGTCGAGTAATGATACTTGGAGACTAATGGTGAACCATTCGGTTCATCCTGGTACTGTTGCAATGATTGAGTTGTACGTTGAGCCAAAAGTTCTTCGATATACCACAAATCAAGGTTTTTCGAGTGGCAGTCGAGGTCATGAGGCCCTAAATCATGGTTGTGCAAACAGTAGTCGAGCTACGGAAACCCTAAACCAGGGTTGTGCAAGTGGTAGTCGTGCTTACGAAACCCCAAATGAGTATGTTGAACCAATAGCTTGTAGAATGCCAGATGCATATCTTCGTACCAATTGTTATGAACCGAATGCAACCTCAAATCGAAATCAATCGATTCCAGAGGAAGAAGAGGATTATGAGGATTTCGAATTTAATGTTGGGTTGGATGAAATTAACCCGGCAGAACGGGTTGAGATATTAGTGAACCAAGATGCAAGCCCAATTGGAAATACGTGTGGTAATGATGCTTTCATGAATATGGATTTTACACCTTTCGAAGACCCTAATTATAATTCTGAAGAAGAGACTTCTCTGACCATGACAACATGGCCATTACGGGACCGAACCGATTCTCATCGAATAGCTTCGTGGAATAATATTAATGCAATCATCGATATAATTGGTGATGGCAATTACTTTGACGACAAAGGGTATGTCACAGAAGATGGTTTGGCAGTGGGACAATGTTTTCGGTCAAAGGATCATCTAAAATGGGTTGTGCATGATTTTCACATCAAATCGAACCGCACGTTCAAGAAGAGAAAGTCCAATAAAAGCGTGTATACAATCGAGTGCACCGACCAAAATTGCAATTGGAGGTTGTATGCATCAAGAAGGCTAAGTGATGATGCTTTTATTATTAATACAAGGCAAGGTCCGCATGAATGTGTTATGTCGGGAGATAGGTTGGAGCATCCGCACTTAACGTCTCCATTCATGGCTTCCATAATCAGAGAAAGTGTTAAGGGAAATGTACGGTTTACTATAAAAGACATCAAGATTGCAATTGAGCAGAGATATAATTTCAAGGCTCCTTATCTCAAGTGTTGGCGTGCAAAAGAGATCGCAATAGCGCAATTGTTCGAAGGTTGGAGGCAAGCTTATGATTTAATCGTGCCCTTACTTAATGCCATACAAAGAACAAACCCGGGTACAGTGATTGAGTGGTTTACTGCCCCCACAAATGATCCAAATGAAAGATTATTTCAAGCAGTGTGTTGGGCATATGGTCCGGCAATACAGGCCTTCAGGCACTGCAAACCTGTTATAGGAATTGACGGTACACATTTGTCTGGGCGGTATAAGGGGAAGATGTTAGTTGCATGGGGCTTCGACGCAGAAGATCAGTTGGTGCCCCTTGCATTCGCGTTGGTTGATACCGAGAACAACAAATCTTGGGAGGATTTCATGAAATTTGTTCGTAGGGAAGTGGTTGGATCACGAGTTGTGACAGTACTCTCTGATCGTCACAAGAGTATCTTGCGGGTTTTTAGTGAGCCAGACCTGGGTTGGAGCACCCAAGATGGACATGCCTTTCATCGATATTGTTCAAGGCACATATGTCAAAATTTCACTAAAGAATTTACCAACAAAAAATTAAAACAGATCTTGAGGCAAGCAAACAAAATCAAACGAGGAAGTTTCTAATGAGGCTCAGTCGTATTCGCGAAAAATGCCCCGACGCTGCAACATGGCTTGAGGATATTGGTAGGGATCCGAACGATGTTGGAAGGTGTTGGGTTACGAACAGTTCAAAACCCATCAATTGGCCTAAGCAGCGGAAAGACCGTAAAACAAAAATTTTACGTCTGACTTAAGCCGAGGATTAAGCGGGGTATGTCGGATAAACCACAGAGGGTGTCCACCTCCCGTTTATCCCTAACATCAAAACCCTACTTAATCCCTAAACAGATCTACTCCTTAACTGAATTCTAAAACTTTAATCTACTTACAAATTAAATAGATTAATATAACATTAATACCTTGATCCAAATTCGAATTGGACCGCAGAAGACTCGGACGGCCGAATCACAGACGCTCTTCTCCTCGGAGTATCAGACGTCTGATACCTCTACCAGATGTCCACCAGGACGACCAGAGAGCGGCTTACTTCTTCTGCCAGAAATACCGAAAGCCGCGATATCCCGCAAAAACACTATTCACCGAGATACGGACTAAATAAAATATCTTCGTGAATCGCAGTTATCCAAAATATGGAATACCACTCTAACACAAAAATACTATTTTCCAAATCCCGTAAACAACCGTATACGAGAAAGAGAGAAAATATATTTATCGATACGAATCCGAGTTACCGAGTACGAATCGATTTTTGGTGCTTCTTTCTCTCTCCCCTTACCCCTCTATTTATAGTAAAATGAGGAGGTGCCAAATTACCAAAATTACCCTTAAAAATGTGAAAGGACAAAAATACCCCTTATGGATAAGTTTGATGACATTTCATACATATCAACACTTTGATATTTTCATGCCACAAGTTGGCATGCCGACCACATTTTTTTTTTATATTTATTTATTTATTTTTAATTACGAATTTAATTAATTTTTAATTAAGGTTTTAATTTGATAATGACTTTCATTCCAAATTCAAAACCATAATCTATAATTAAAATCTAAATTAAAAATATATAAATATACATAAACATATAATTGTTCTCAACAATTATATTTCTCAGGGTTTGGTATTTGTTTGGTTGCGGTATGATTTTATACAACGTATCGTATACGTTTATAAATTCAACCGTTGTTTTTGCTTGTCATCTTATATGACATATATAATTTAATCATATCATATATAATTAATTATAATCATCATAATATTAATTATAACTATTTATAATTAATCATTAAGATTCTCTGATTTGCTCCTATACGGTGTGACCCAATAGGATCTGTGTTATGTTGGTAAATAGAATTAAAACCATTTTAATTTCTATAATCATAGGAGGCATCTGACATCTGCGCTATGACCATCCAATTACACAGACGATGTTGTACTTATGCAATATCACGATCCACTAAACATTTTAGTCGTGTTAATTCTTTTGTCTCACAGTATCAGATTAGTTTCAAGGTATGTGTGTGTCATCCTTGCAAACTTAATCTTTTCTCGAACTTGAGCAGACTTATCAAATATAATTACTCTTGTAATTATACCGCATGCAGATAATCTTACTCTATCAAGGGGCCCAGTGATACTGTAACTCGTATCAAGATACGAGGGACAATAGTACTTTCAGTAAACCATCACTACCTCAACTAAGCTATGTATACCGAAAAGCTATCGTTATGACTGCGTTTTACCGACAGCGTTAGATAACAATCACACATACACATCTCTTAGTAGGAGAGATGAATACCTCATACTTTAGAACTTAACACTTAATGAAAACATTAATGACACGTACACAATTCCATTTAATGTTTAATTCAAGGTCTGTCAAATACCATGTTCCTTTAACATGTATTCATGTGATAAAAACGACATCTCATGTCTATGATTTGTAAAACTTAACCATCTTTTAATCCACATTCTAACCTTGTAACGGTAAATTAGTGTTCCTGCTAATTACCTTGGTTAGAGACTTTTAAGAGTATATATCATCTGTATTATGAAGTTTCACAATTCCAGTTATTGACTCAAGTCAGATAAAGGAATGATTCATAAATTCAATAATACTCAAGGTAGAAAAATGACAGTTTATTAATCACTCAATTCATGAACAAAGCTTTATGATAATTTATCATATTATTGACTTCTAGATTATTACAAACTAACAGAAGGAACAATGCACCGCGTTTTGACTTATGGGCTCTTTCATTCGATGAAGGAGGCCATAGAATGGGGATGATGACAACAAACGGACCAGAATCCCTTAATAATGTTTTCAAAGAAGCACGTGAGTTACCGGTTACTTCTCTTGTTGAAATCACATTCTACAAGTCAGTCAAATACTTTGCTGAAAGACGGGCAAAAGTAGAAAAAGCAATTGAACAAGGTTTCCTCTTCTCTCCCAAAATCCAAGCGTTACTAGAGGAGCGAAGATTAAGGGGAAATACACATACGGTGCGAGCGTACCGGAACGAGCGAAAATATGAGGTTCAAACAGGTCAAAGATTCGTTGGGAACAAGATCAAAGGGAATATAATACATACAGTGCGGTTAGAAGTGCCCGGGGGTACATGCACTTGTCAAAAACCGCAACTAACAGGTATCCCTTGTTCTCATATCGTAGCATGTTGTGCTCAAGGGGGCATAAGTAGCAATGTGTGCGTATCTCCTGTTTATCGCGTTCAAAAGTTGATGGCAACATGGACGCCAGAATTTGAGCCATTCGGCAATTCTGACGCATGGCCTGAAATTCCACGACCAAAGCTAGAAATGAAATGGATGAAGAGAATACACATCGACAAGCATACACTTGTGGGCGATGCAAACAAACAGGACACAGCAGGCGCACCTGCACTGCACCCCCAAACGACGAAGGTAATACTAGTATTATTTATTTCACAAAACAACATTGGTTTCAATTTTGTAATGCTTGAGAGTTCGTTATCGCAGGTAATTAGCAAGGAGAAGATGAAGCTTGTTCTTTTATTTAGTTTAAGATTATGTAATTTTGTTTCATGCATTATTAATTAGTTTGTACGTGTATCTCAAACATTTGGATATGTATGTTTATTTAGGAGACTTGGATATGTATGTTTATCTTGGAGATTATTGCAAAATATTTTGTGTTTGAGGATTTTATGAACTTTAATTTATGTTATTATATCTTAATGTGGTTTGAGAATATACTTTAATTTTGTTATATCTTCAATATATCATCAATTTATTATTTCTTGTAACATATTGTGTATAAATAACATATGTAATATTTAATAGTATTATATTATAACTATACATATATTAATTTGCTTAATAATAAATAATGTATGAATAATAACTTGGCCAAAAAAATTATCAGCAAAACATAGGGGCGTGACTATTAATTTGCTTAATAATAATTGTAGTATATATATATATATATATATATATATATATATATATTAATATACATATATTAACAAATACCCAAAAGTAATATATTAGTACTAACTAATTATTATATTAAAATGTATAAATAATTATAACTTAACCCAAAAAAAATAACAAGACAAATTAATAGTATTATATTACAACTATACATATATTAAAAATTTATTGTATATTGAAATTATCATTAATTTGCTTTAATAATAAATATTATATGAATATACTACTTTTATTAATATATTAACAAATAATAAAAATTTATATATTAGTACTTAAAAAAAAAAATCAGAATCACAGGGGCGTGATTAATAGTCGCGCCCCTAAGTGCCCGGGCCCACAACTGCAAAAGCACATGCAGAATGCCTTGATTTCAGGAAAAAATCGAAAATTCCTTAGGGGCGCGACTATTAATCGCCCTTGGCCCTCTGTGCAATTATTAGGGTGCCTCTGGCCCTATCTGTTGAAATTTTTTGCTGCTTAGCCCTATATTAAAATTTTCCTAATTAGAGGCATGCTTTCTTATCAATTGATTGAAGAGCTAGAAATTGAAACTAACATAATTAACCTCTTTGGATGAACTAAAGCTTAAATATTGTGAAATTTTTTATATAGCGAATTTTCAAATCTACTTATAACATCAATAAATACAAGTTTTCATCGAAAATATATAAAATTTAATTTGCTCAACTCTTAATGTATGTGCATATCTGATTTCTACTAATCAATTGCAAACGGCGACAATTTCAAATATAAACACTAGTACATGCAAAATATAAACACTTACAGCTAGTGTTGTACAAACGGGTCGGGTACCCGTGGATCCGACCCGTGCGGATTCACGGGTCCGAACCCAAAACCTCCAATCCGACCCGTGATAAACCGGGCGGGTCGTGTTAGGATCCGTCGGTTTTTTCGAATTTTTTGAATTTTTTTCGAAATTTTGAATTTTAAAAAAAATTCTGCACATTATTTTAATGGAAGCGACTAACTGTCTCACCTTACAAGCCCCCCTTACACGCCCCCATATAGAACAAATGTAGTAGTCTTTATATACTGAATGTAAGTCTTTATACTCAATTGTAGTAGTCTTTAAACTATTGGACTGGATTCATTATAATAAATATTGAGTGTCAAGTTTTCATTTCTCAAGACATGTAGTATTTATTTGTAATTTCCTTGTTAATTATATACTGCAATGAATATTGTATAATGTAAGTCTTTATAATTAACATTCGAAGTCTTTATACTTTTGGCAGTCTTCGTTTCTCAGGGAATGTACACAATACTTTATTTGACAATATCTATTTTAACATGAAAGTCTTTATATTAAATGTTACAAGTTCTTATACTGTATCACGTAATTGTTTGTCGCATAGCGGGGGAACGAGAGGGGGACAGGAAGTGGGGGATGATATATTAACTCTATTTTAATATATATATATATATATATATATATATATATATATTTTTTCGATTTTTTTTTAATTTTTTTTAATTTCTGCACGGGTCGGGCACGAGTTCGAGCGGGTCTGGAGATTTTTGGTCTATCCGACCCGTCATAGATCCGTGGATCCGCCAACCACTAGTCGAGTCGGATCTCGACCACGAAACGAGTCGGGTATGGAGCGAATCGGGTCGAATCCACGGAGGATATACCCCGCGGATTTTAGCAATACTCTACTTAAAGCTACAATATTTAAGCCTGTAAGTTCAAAAAAAATTCAAATTTTATTTTGTTTTACTCTAACTACCTTATGGCACAGATATAAATACCTACCTGATGCTTGGATTTTAACACGTAGATTCCATATCCTTCTTGAAAAATATTGAGATTATATATTTATTCCGGTCTAAACATTTAGTGGCACAACTATAAATAGATGATGCTGAATTATTAATAGCTAGAGTTCATCATGCAAAAAAATGAACTTGTATTTTGGTTTACTCTAAACATCTAATGACACAACCGGCCACAAACACCTAATACTTCAATTCTTCACACTACAAAAAAGAGATCTAGCAACGATTAAAAATTGTCTTTTTTAACAGTTATGCAACTGTTGATGTCTATAAAATTGCTGAATCGTATAAAATAATTGGCAAATGAGAGTTGCCGAAGAAAAACTAGTAATTTAATGTTCGAGATAAGGCAATGATTATTTTGTAAATAACCATTGCCACAGAGGGCCTATGGAAACAATTATTTGTTAAAGAATTATTGCCTTATTCACTCATGCTTGCATGTTAAAACTGTAAAAATAAAAATAAAAAATAAAAAAAGATAAGACAACGATTATTTAATTAATAATCATTGCCTTATCTTTTTTTACAACACGTGTTCGATTAAGATTTACATTATATATACATAGAAACATCAATATTCTAAAACTAAAACTACTGAAAACTAAAAGTTCATTTTACAAATGCATACAAACATCAATATTCTAAAACTAAAACTAAAAAGTTTTTTCTTCTTCTTCTTCGTCTTATTCTCCTCCTCCTCCTCGGGTTTCTTCTTCTTCTTCTTCTTTAAATTTCAAGTTGCAGAAATGAGAGCGGGAGAGAGAGAAACTATGGATATTTGAATAGAGGATAAAAAAAGTAGAGAAATTTGGAGCGTTATATTGTATTTGAATGATTGGTGTGATTGAGATAGACAGTGATCCATGAGAACTAAATGGTGAAGTGTTATTGGTCTATTTGAACAATCACGAATCGTGGGTGCTTGTTTCTCAATTTCTATTGATCATAACATATGACAACGGTTATATATCAAATAACTGTTGCCATACATGCTGGAATTTTTTTGAGTAAATTTGAGCAAAAATAGAAAAACTTACAAGTGGAACTTGGTGGCTTTAGAAGGACTTCTAGAGTCAAAATAGCATTGTTATGGGTTATAATGAATCGGAGTTACGAGTCAAAAGTCATATTCGTTTGAAAATCAAACCTTATTTCCTACTTGTTTTTGGTCAAGAATAACATTTAAAAGTTTAAAATTTGTCAAAAAAATGCTATTAGTCCGTTTGAACAGAAATGAATAGTGTGTGGGTACTTCAAACAAAAAAAAAATCTTTCAAGACAAGCCAACAATTATTCCAACTACACCAACTGTTATTTCAAAAATCATTGTCCTAGAGTTTTCTAAAAAATCCTGAAAAGAAAATGCTACAGTTGTTTTAAATAATTATTGCGTAGCTCCATCTATGATAACAGTTATTTAAAATAATCGTTGTCTTTTTTTTGCACTTCTACCACCGAAATTTTTTTTATTAACAAAAAAAAATTAAAAAAACACGAAACTGGCAAAATTCGGATCAAAATCACCAAACTAGTCATTTCGGAGTCTGTGATTCCGGAATTACTCCGGAATAACTCTGAAATCACAGACTCCGGAATAACTCCGGAATCTATGATTCCGAATTAAACAGCGTTGCAGAGAGAAGAGGATTGAAGGCCAAAATGATTATTTTATTAATAAAATATTAATATTTTAATTGATGAGTTGGGTTGTATTTAAGTAAGTTTTTGTAACGAATTCGACTACACTTATCGGGATTATAAATAAATTTTTCTAACGTCGCAAATCATCGAGCTGTAGATATCCGAGTCTACTTCCACCATGTTGAGTCTGATTTGTGATCGGAGAAACGTGCATCTCAAAATTAACTCCATCTTAAACTTATATCTTAATTAGTCTTTTTTATCATGAGTTTGCGTCGGATTCAATTTTGAATTGCTCATTTCTCCGATCGCAAAACAGACTCGACGTGATGAAAGTAGACTTCAATATCTACAACTTGATGTCTTGCGACGATAAAAAAAGACTAATTATGATCCCGACGAGCGCAGCTGAACTTGTTACAAAAAAATATTAAGTATGATTAACATTTTTTTCTACAAATTTCGACTACGCTCTTCGGGATCATAATTAATTCTTTTTTTTCGTCGCAAGCCATCGAATTGTAGATATTCGAGTCTACTTCCACCACGTTGAATCTGATTTGTGATCGGAGAAACGCGCATCTAAAATTTGGCTCCACTATCAACTTATGCCTTAATTTGTAATTTTTTATCATGTGTTTGTGTCAGAATCAATTTTGAACCGCTCGTTTCTCCGATCGCAAATCAGACTTGACGTGGTGGAACTAGACTCCGACATTTACAGCTTGATGACTTGCGACGATAAAAAAACTAATTATAGTCTCGACGAGCACAGTCAAAGTCGTTACAAAAATTTATCTAAATAGAATCCAACTCTTGTATTAATTATTAATATTTTAATTAATAAATTTTTCAACGTTCAAAAGGTAAATTTTTTTTTCACAATTGATCTTAAGAAAATAAAAATAGTATTTATGACTTTTAATTCAAATCTTTTACAGCACTAACCATATTTTATAACATTCAGGTTCGTATGTGTTTTCTAGACGAATACCATTAGAAATACAAATTCTAAACTAAAAAAATATTCTGATCGCAAAACATGTGAACGTCTAGATAACACATATGAACCTGAATGTTATAAAATATGGTTAGTGCCGTAAAATATTAGAATTAAAAGTCATAAATACTATTTTTATTTTCCTAAGATCAATCATCAAATTTTTTTTACCTTTGACCGTTGAAAAATTTATTCATTAAAATATTAATAATTTAATACAAGAGTTGGATTTTATTTAGATAAGTTTTTGTAATGACTTTGACTGTGCTCGTCGAGACTGTAACTAGATTTTTTTTATCGTCGCAAGTCATCAAGCTGTAAATGTCGGAGTCTACTTCCACCACGTCAAGTCTAATTTGCGATCGGAGAAACGAGCGATTCAAAATTGATTCTGACACAAACACATGATAAAAAATTACAAATTAAGGCATGTTAAACATGAATATTTCAATGATGTATAGATTTTTAGAAATACTGATTTTTCTAGTTTAATTTAGTCAATTGTTTTCAAGTTATGAAATAAATTATAATATTTATATTTATATAATTTGTTCAATGAGTAACGGATACGATATAGTTTTTATATGTATTCTTACCCGATAAGTTAACCAAATTTTCTTCTTACTATACTCATGTTTGATAAGTTAACAAATTTTTTTATCCATATCTGCTTTAGCGGGTACGATACAGATCAAATAAACGACCAAAATAATTTTATTGACAGCCCTAGCGAGCATGAAACGATAAAATATATTATTTTAATCCTTGCCTAATAATCGTCTTAAAGTCTAAAACATTAAATAGTTGGTTTTTTTGTAGACCTAGTCTTGCTTGAGGTCATGGAAAATAAATGAGGAGTGGATATCCGGATGTGTCGTTGCCTCACAAAGGACAAAGTGTTGCTGTACTTAGCTGTGAGGAGACAGCTGGATTTATCCGCTTATTAATTCTAGGGGGAGAGAACGGGTTTCATGCACGCTGGTACAGTTTTGGCGAAAGCGAAAGAATTCCAAAACAGGACATTTTGATCCGGTATTGTACCAAGAGTCAGTCAGTCAACTGCGTTCAATACCGTCACCTGATTCTGGTTGTTTGTTTCAGGAAAATAAAATAGAACTTTTAGTGAAAAGAGAGCTGATATATTGATATCTTTATTTATACTTTCATCGATATCAACAAGATAGGTTCAGTTGAATTCAATTTGCATGTTATTTTTTTTTATGATGCATTTTGTTTTTTGTATTATGTATATTGTTTTTGGTATAATGCATATAATTGATCGGACGCTCCACTGAAAATGAATGTCGCTACGCTCACCGACGCGCATTGCTACGCTCATCGATGCGAACTGGACTAATTCAGTTGCATTTATTTTGAAAAATTGTTCTAATTATTATGCATGTTGTTTTTGTTATTGTGCATGTTATTTTTTGTTATTATGCAAGTAAATAACATGCAAAATAAATAAATAATACAAATAACATGCATAATAATAAAAGCATCATGCATAATAACAAAAACATAATAAATCACAAGTATAACAAAATAACATAGTGAACTTAGCATATAAAACATAAGTATTTGACTGTTATGCATGTTATTAGATGCACAATAACAAAAACAAAATGCATAATAACGAAAACAATGTGCATCATAAGTAAAACATGTTTCATAATAAATCATAAGTTAAACAAAAAACATAATGAACTTAGCATATAAATCATAAGTATTTGACTGTTATGCATGTTATTAGATGCACAATAACAAAAACAACATGCATAATAACGAAAACAATGTGCATCATAAGTAAAACATGTTTCATAATAAATCATAAGTTAAACAAAAAAACATAATGAACTTAGCATATAAATCATAAGTATTTGACTGTTATACATGTTATTAGATGCATAATAACAAAAACAACATGCATAATAACGAAAACAACATGCATCCTAAGTAAAACAAATTTTCGTCGAAACTCAAATGTCTAGTTTTCTAGCTATATTTTAAATAATTTTTAAAAACAGTCAAATTTAATATTAAAAAACATGACTTTTTCAGGACTGTTTTTAAAAAATATTTAAAATATAGCTAGAAAACTCTAAAAATTACGAAATTTGATTTCCTACAAGATTTTGATATGAAGAATTTATTGGGCAACTTAAATTTAAATTTTGACTAACAAAAATTGACTAATGTGAAACTTTTGCACTTCGGCCGAAGTGCAAACGTTTTCACATTAGCCATACTCATAATAATTTATATCATATTTTAATAACAATCAAGCTAAGTTCATGTTTCGAAAAAAATTATACATAATATACGTCATGACATACTTTTCATTAAAATTAATTAATGTATATCTTTTTTATTTTTTAAAATATTCGTACAATATTAATATATTATTTATTGAATGACAATTAAAAATGTCAATCAAATATTTTGGTCGTTTACCGAATTTGTATTGTACCCGTAAGGGTAATGTTTTATTTTCGTTAGTTTATTGGATACGAGTATGAATAAGAAATTTTTTTCGTTAACTTATGAGTATGAAAATAAATGTATTCGCATCCTAACATATTTATTGGCAGTCCTTTTATAAGCATGAAGGACTTTCGTACTTTTAACTAAAAAATATTCTTAATTATTTCTAAATTTAATTTGTTATGCTTAACAATTTCTTTATATCAAATCTTGTGGGGAGCCAAAAAAATATTTCTAAAGCATTTAAGTACATGCTTTGAAATTTTGAAAAATAACTTCAAAATAATAATAAAATAATAAATATCTTTGCATAAAAAATAATCACTATCAAAAATTCAAAACACTTACTTAAACTTCTAAAAATAAAAAATAAAAAATTGATTTCCTACAGAATAATTACAAACAAAAGATATATCTTTCGAAACAGTAACAATAAGAGAGAAGCTGTCGCTATCGCACGCACGGCTGGAAACCAATAAAGGAGCAAACGACGCCAGGTTTTGTGGGGACCTGAACAAAAAAGAGACGACGGAGTCGCAGCGGCAGTGTAGCGAAAAATGGGTGGCTGCTAATTCCTGTGACACGTGTCGAATGGCCGTAGCACGGATGGTGATCTCCTTCCGTACGCTCTTTCTCTGTGCTAACCTCTATTAATGATAGGTGGGCCCCACCGGTTTTTTCTACAGTATACAGTTCATGTATTCAACCGTACAAAGGTACTTTCAGATTCACAGAGAGGTTTTTCTCCTGGATTGAACCTCTTTGGTTGAACACATGAGTAGGGATTTATATTTTCCGAATTCTTTGAGAACACAACTTATTTCGCATCTCATATTAGATACGTATTCGATATGAATTCATTTGTGATGTGCGTGCGATCGCATTCGATACTCCAACTGACATATTTAGTTATTTATTTTTTTTCAACGAATTCGGTCAAGATTCGAATATAGTTCGCTTAGATACGAATTCAACTCGCGTATCCATCATCACAGAAGATCTTTATGCCATCCTTAGAAGTAAAATTACACTAGAAACTATATTCTTTATTTTCGCCGCAGAATCAATATCGTCAAAATTTTGAATCTAGAGTCATGAATATTATTCTTTATTTTTTTAGGTCAGACATAAAAAATTTCAACTTTTTGTACGTGGATATTTTATTATTAAAAATATTAATATTTTAATTCATGAGTTGGGTTGTATTTCGATATTTTTTTGTAATAACTTCAGCTGCACTCGTCGGGACCTAATTAGGTTTTTTATCGTCACAACTCATCGAGCTGTAGATATGCGAGTCTACTTCCATTTTTCGAGTCTGATTTGGGATCAAAGAAACGAGCAATTCAAAATTGAATCTGACGCAAACTTAGGATAAAAATTACTAATTAAGACATAAGTTGAAGATGAAGCCAAATTTGAGATGCGCATTCCTCCGCCCGCAAATCAGACTCAACGCGACAGAAGTAAACTCGGCTATCTATAGCTCGATGACTTGCGACGATAAAAAAGACTAATTACGGTCCCGACGAGTGTAGCTGAAGTTTGTAGAAAAATGCTAATCATATTTAATATTTTTGTAGCAATTTCAATTGCATTCGTCGGGATCGTAATTAACTTTTTTTTATCGTCGCAAGTCATCGACATGTAGATATCTGAGTCTATTTTCACCCCGTCGATTCTGATTTGCGGTCGGAGGAGTGTGCATATCAAATTTGACTCCATCTTCAACTTATGTCTTAATTAGTCATTCTTGTCATGAGTTTGCATTTGAATTAATTTTGAATTGCTTGTTTCTCCGATCGCAAATCAGACTCGACGTAATGGAAGTAGACTCGAATATCTACAGCTCGATAGCTTGCGACGATAAAAATAAACTATTTATGATCTTACCGAGCGTAGCCGAAGTTGTAACAAAGAATTACTTAAATATAACCTAACTCATCTATTAAATTAATAAGGATAATGTTTGGTAATACCACATTTGATACCAACTATTGATACCGATTTTATTATGCACAATTAGTTGAGTTATAATGCACATTACTTGTGTTATTATGCATGTTATATCATAACTATTACAGTACAAAAATAACGTGTATAACTATTTCATTACAGAAAATAACATGCATAATAACTCAAATAATGCGCACGATAACTCAACTAAAGGTGCATAATAAAATCGACAACATGTATAACTATTCCATTACAAAAAAATAACATGCATAATAACTTAAATAATGTGCATGATAAATAAACTAAAAGTGCATAATAAAATCGGTATCAATAGTTGGTATCAAATATGGTATCTACGTATCAGCTCCCAATTAATAATATTTTATTAATAAAAATTCAATCAAAAAGTGTGTGCGGAAAAGTTAAACAAAGAAAAAGACGATGCTGACAATACCGTCCTTTTGGCTTTTGCAATAGAACAATGTTGCCAATACCAAATTTTTTTCTATTTTTTTATGTTTTTTAAGTAATCTTTCTGTCTAAATAGGTTAATCGACACCTACTTTCCTCTCACATGAAAAATATATAATTTCCAAAATATTATGACTTAATAGATAGTCATTTATTAGGGATGAACTATGAAGTTACGTTCTGTTTTAGTGAAAAGAAAAACAAAAGATTATCCAGGGCTCCAGGCAGCGCATCGTGGCATCATGCTGAGGTAGGTGTATTTTAAGCATCCTCTCTTTAATGCATCCAGAATTCCCATCCTTCTAATTATGGGCTTACTCTTAACGGGAGCGGGCCCGGGAAACCAACCCACGAATTTGGATATTGGTCGATATCAGCATCTCAGATGTGTTAACGCTAATCTCAAAGTATGATCAATGAAAATTTTGAGACATTTTGAAACTAATGGGTCCCGGAGATCAAACTAGAGTATGGATGGAGATCTCCACAATGAATTCTAAGAGGTCCCGCCTTTGGTGGGGAAGCCGGGAAGGTGTTGGTTAGGTTAATTGGTTCGGTGATGTATCTATTTTCACAACAAAAGACATATATATCAACATGCAGAAAACACATTTATCAATAGTTATGCAACTGTTGTTGGTATAACGGGTTGCTGAATTGTTAGGAGAACTATTGCCTAAGTGTTTTGTCGTAAGAAAAATAAAAATTTAATATTTGACATCGGCAACGGTTATCTACTATTAATCGTTGCTTATTGTACGTATAAGACAACGATCATTTACTATTAACTGTTGCCTTAGATTACTATTTTTAAATTTTTATAAATAGCTAGCTTCAAATTTTGCTAGTCAATACATCATTTATAAAATTATCACAGATAAAATAAATAACACAATAAAACATAAATAACATGATAAAACATTAATATATTGTAAATATGTCACAAATTACAATCTGATCAAAGTAAAAAAAAAAAAATGAACCATAAACCCTAGATATTGAATTTTAAGAACTTGTCTTCTAATTTCTAAACCATAAGAACTTATCGCCAGCTAGTTCAAAAATCTAAAGTTGCTCGAGAAGACACGCTTGTCATTTTCCAATCTCCAAATAAAATTTCTTTGAAATCATTGAAGGTTTTTGTCATTTGATATAAATTTTTGAATTTTTTTTGCCTAACCTAAAAGAAAAAATTACATCTATAATTCAAATTTCAAAATTCTGGCATCGATGACTTTATTTTGTCTTCATTAATGTTATGTATAAACACATGCATTCACGATGTGAAATCAAACCACAAAAATGATCAAGTGTGATGTAAAATTCGAGACCAACGTTCATGTCTGAACGTTGTGTTCTACCAATCCATGTGAACGTTATGTCTATACGCACATTCAGATGTTGCGTCCAAACGTGAACACTGACTCACAAATTCTTTGATAAATTTTTTTGTTTTGCCAATTCTAATGATCTAATTTTTGAATACGTGCATATAATTAACACATATGAACGTGAACTCACACTAAATATGACCATCGATGGTTTTGAAACCAAAGTCACCGAGTTATGTAAGTAAAAATCTAAGTTTTTATCGTACATTTGTTCTTTCTTATTATCCTATCTTCTTGTATGACTTTTACACCCTCGAGGTAACGGATTTGAAAAAAAAAATTCAACAGTGTATACAGGTGATGTTGATGTCTTGAACATATAGTTTAATAATAATTTAATTGATGTATCTAGACCAATTGGATCATATTTTGTGTCTCTCACACAGTATCAAATGTTTAGTAAATTTGCACAATTGGATATTCCCATTAATTGAGTCTGCTGGTTTTGGTAATTATTTATTGAAAACGTGCTGTAGATTTCGGTCAGTGATACACATGTCGCTCTATATGTTAAACAATTATTATGCATGTTATTTGAATTATTATGTATGTTATTTTGTACTGAAAAAAATTAATATTCATGTTATTTGAGTTTTTATGCATTTTAAGAAAATAACATGCATAATAACTCATATAACATGCATAATTATTTTTAAGTACAAATTAACATGCATAATAACTCAAATAACATGCATAATAACTCATATACCTTTGCCATTTTTTTACTGAAACTATGGTATTAGAAATATATTTTTGGAACTTTTTTCCAATTGCATAATATTGCAAGATTTATTTTGAAAAAAATCAAGAGAAGACATTGCATAATATTACAAGATATATTTGAAAACAAAAAATCGGGGGAGAGAGAGGCACCGGCCCTCTAGCTCTACATGGATCCGCCACTTTTTACAATTATGTTAAATTAGATCTTGTATTGGATATGAACTTTTTGTATTTTAACACATTAAATATCCAAATTAGTATGCAAATATATTTTGGTCTTTTCAATATTTATTCCCACAATTCATATAATTTTTAGACATTACTTCATATCTTCATCTAAATATTAGAATATGACGTCCATAGCACAAATAATTAGTGAAACTGTCGCTATCGCTAAGATCCTGAGTTCAAGTTCTAACAAATGTCGAAAAGAATAATTTGACATTTGTAAAATATAATGAATGTCGAATCTAACCTCTAATATAAAGAGGACTCTTTGACCATAAAACAAAAAACTTCATCCAACCTTACTTATCATATCAAACACAATACACTAAAACAATAAATTGATTTAAGCAATTTGAATTTTGTTCCGTTTTAATTTTACTTTATTTGTCACCCATTATTTTTACCTCTTGGATACCTTTTTTTTGTAAGAATAGAACATGTATCTGTTACTCAACAGTCAACACACTTCATCATGAAATAATCATTAAAGAGAAACCACAGAATGGTATGTAAGATCTGAACCGCTATTGGATTTGAAATGGGTTCTAGTGATGTGGGCTCCATAATCTTTATCATTTAAATAGAGACTTCATGTTTACATGACACTTTCTCATGCAAGCGATTATTTTAGATAAAGATAAAGTTAACTACTCAAATTTAAATGATCGAAAGAATTTTTTATTCGAGTTTCGAATTTAAGACTTCTCACACAGAGATATTTGCTTTTAGTAATTAGATTAAGAACTGATTCTCGCATACAAGCGAATGTTGTCCAATTATTATTCACATAAATGAATTGGCTGGTGTACTAGTCAAAAATTTTTAGATGAAAATGAGAGTTCAAGCTATTCAAATTTAAATGATCTAAAATTCTCTCACATACAATTATTCTTAATCACTAGACTGAGAACTAATTCTTTAATTAGTTCTTCTTTATATTTCAATCAATAATGGACCTCACAAAGTAAAAGAAAAAAAGAGTAGTGTTAAAAGATTTGCTTAATTAACCTTACAAACGAAATTGGTAGGCTTAACTTCATAATCAATCGGATAAACTTAAAATAATTAATTCAAATTATTGAACCAAACTACTTTTCTTTTGATGTCTTTATATGCTAGATATTGAAACTTTAGTTTCAATCTAGTTTATAAATCAGTAGAAAAGAATTAAAAATACATTTGTATAATTTAGCTTTCATGTTCTTTATTGCTAAATTTTACACTAATTTAATTCAAAGTACTATAAATTCAACAGCCACCTTTTGTGAGCTGAAGAACATGCATGTGTTATTTGCAAAATAATACAAGTAAAATGATGATTGTTCTAATTATATGTTTAAAACAGAAATAGAAACAGAAACAGAAACATAAACCCTGCAGCACTACTGAAACTATCATTCAATCAAAATGTTTTAAAATCTGAACCATGTGTTTCCCATTGCATCAAAACATTATAATTCCAAAGACAAGTAAATTTTCCAATCTCCATTTTCATTTCCAACCAGAGAGGATAGGGATATTACAAAAGTACTGGGCATTGAGATTTGAGACAGCTTTTTAAGGGCTCTGAATGAACCATCTTGGTACCTTTCCTCAAAAAAAAAAAAAACCATCTTGGTACCAAATAAAAAAAAACCATCAATGAATGCCAGATGAGCATTGATTGAAAATTTGATGGGGCAGTTCAGTCGCCTGACACAATAACTATTGCATGATTAATCAAATCATTTTTCAACTAAAATCTTCTGTAGCTATGTAGTCCACATTCGAAGGATGGAAATTAATTTGAAGTACACAATAAAATAGAATTAAATTAACTAACTACACATCAGAAATTTTATACTGTTTCTTGTGCTGTATACTTGTATCTCCGGAATTTTTTAAATAATAAAAATAATATATATAATTAAATAAATGAGAAAATGCAAAAAAGAATTCGAAACATACTATTCTCCCAAATGGCACATGCGTGTTTAACCATTAAAATTCATTTTCTCGTTCAAACAAAATGTAAACACGCAGACGCAGATCTTAAATGCGAGTTCAGGAAACATAATTAATGCCATCATCAGAGATGTCCTTTCCGACGAGTTTAAAAAAATAAAAAACTAAACACGCAGGCTTTGGCTAAGTGTATATCTCAATTTTAATCCCCCATCCCTTTCTCTTCCCACATCTCTTCTCCAAACTCTCTTTCTCTCTACGCACCGGACCAATTCGCCAACAACAGAAAAAACAACAAAAAAGAGCCTCGTCTGGAACTAGTTGCCGACAAATCACGTGAGGTTCGACCCCAATCCCGATCTCATGTCTCCATCCAGATCCGGTCCCCACGTTTTTTTAAGGAACTTTTTTTAGGTTTTTATTTGTAATGATGTGTTAGATAAATTAGTGACTTAGTACTTATATTATATAAATTAGGTAAATTAGCTACATTATAGTTATATTTTTCATTTTTCTATAATTAATTTAGAATTATATAAATAATTACAAAATAGTTAGTAAAATCGAATAGTGTATAAATAAATATAGAGTAAAATAGTTTTATATTTTTTGTTTTTTTAGTTCATGATAGTTTTATATTTTTTCGTTTTATATATATTTTTAATTCATGATAGTTTTATGATTTACGAAATATAATATTAAAATCTTGTGGTTTAATTTGTAATAAATATATTCTTAATGTATTATTGTAGAGATGGCAAACGACGAAAATTCGAACTTAATAATGAAATTGATCGCATGCAAATTTCTCCACTTCTACAAGGTGGTAGGTGCATGTCTATGGTTTATTTCATATCAGACAAGGTATGAACATTATTTTATTTCATTTTATATGTTACATTTGTGATACAATTAATTAGATTCATCATACTATATATTTGTATGTAATGTAGCCGGTGGAGGTGCTTGATTGTTGAGTACACAAGCCTGTTATAAAACTAAAAGAGATTATCATCACAAAAAATTGGTTCTCTAAGTCATTACACGCTGCTATTATTGTGATCATAAATTTTTCATTTAAAATTCGATCGAGGCGATTCAAATTACGTTAGAAAGTTTAGATAGAGCTCTACGGCACGAGCACAAAAATATTATATATATTTTCATGACCATCTAATTGATTTATGGTTTTGAACTTCAGCTTATTTGAAAATTAAAATATAGCAACAAATTGAAGTATTTGGATCTTGATATCTAACTAACCTAAGTACATCTAATTAAATTTGAATACAGTTTCAACTCATCAGACATATATATTCAGATGAATGTTAACTTTTAAGCATAACATCTTTGTTATATTTGTTAGATAATTAAATATGTTAGTTTTTCAATATTGCAATCAAAATTGGACCTGAATTCGATCAAAAACATTAAGCTATATGCACAAATAAACTATATTTAATGCAATCCGTGATCTATGTTGCATCAATTTGATTGTTGTTACTTGTTACAAATAGAATTTGCATTCAAATGTTCTGACTATCTATCACCTCAGCTGGCAATGGCAATATGGCATGCTTGAATTATTGTATCGCTGGTTTCTTTAGACAAAAGAGGGTAATTGCCTCGTAGTTGCAAGCTTGTTATTTATGAGAAATATTTTGTAACAAAAATAGTACAATTAATCAATCGTACACTATGCAAGAGTATCATCGGAGGATACAGCTACCTCATGATGTACAATCAATCACTTGGTAAAATATATATGCAAATGCAAAGGAGCCTTTTCTGACTTTTTCTCAGGTTGGTTGGCAGATTATGTCTTTTTTTTGGATTATTGTAATTTGTAAAGATGCTTCATCTGCCATCGCACCTAGCTTTGAACAAAATACTGCAAAATTAATCTGTATAAAAGGAATAGTAGTTAATTAATTGTGTATATGTCATGCAATTAATAAAGAAAATAAATACATTTAGTGCATGCAGGCCGGTGCTTCGGTGACCCATATCTTATTTTGATGATGCAATCCCCCTTACTGTTACCAAGATCACGATTTCACATATGCTGTCATATATAGTTTCTCTGTGTCATAATTATACCACGTGGATGATTTATTTAAATCTCGAACGATCCAAAAAGTTATTGTATATTTGTATGCACAAATTTATTAGCTTGAAAATACGTGTAATTTTCAAAAAAATATTTTATTTGTTTTTGTAAATGTTATTTGTTAATATTAAAAGTGTGTATATTTGTTGTTTCTTCCCTGTCAAACTGGTTTTTGAAGTAAAAGTGATTATAATTATTATTGACATGGCTTCAAGTTAATATAAGAACTGTGTATAATATTATTTGATGTAAAAAAAGATTTTTTTTATTGAGTAATTGCGAATATTATTTTGAGAATGAGAGAATCCAATGAGGAAACAATTAGGGCCTGTTCGGTATCTCTCCACTCGCACAGTGGCGAGTGGGGAGATACCGAACAGGACCTTAAGGAGGCAATTAAGAAATACAGTAAATTAAAAATAGAAAGAAAATGGAAGAATTAGTACAGAACGTGTAGCTAGGGACATGGCTAGAGCTATAATAATAATTTCTCTAAAATAAATAGAAGTTAATTTACGCTAGTAGTTGAGCTAATTGTTTATAAATAATAGTTATAGCTTAATTACACAAATGTATTATTATTGTACTTTTTTAATCTGAACCGTTGATTAGAAAAGACTAATAAAATATTTTCTATATAACAATCTTAATTAGAATTGCTGAGTAAATTGAATAAAAAAATGACGTGAATGCTCGTATTTATTAATGATTGTACTACTCAGATCACATAATGATAAAACAACATTAAAAACAAAAAAATAAAATAAGAAATACACTCAAGAGATGTAATCATGTAACCCCAGGATTTTTTATAATTTGAAAAAACAAATCGTATTATTTCTTTCTTGTACAATGTAATCTTATCTAGGGTTCATCATCGTGCCTCTTTCGTTGCTGCCTCTTGCTCCGACCACCCTCCCGTTCCCGTTTGTTGAGATAGCGATGAGGCGAGTCTGTTGAATTTTCGGAGGAGATCGTCTGGGTTAAATTTTCGAAAGAGATCAAACAACTGCAGAATATGGCAACAATTTGAATATATTGCATAATTTGCTCCGCCATGTACACCATTTTTCATTCCGCTTTCCATTTTTTTGGAGAAGAAAGGGGAAAGGTGCCGAGAGAAATGAGCATCGTGCGTCGTCTAAGGCGCAAAGTGAATAAAAAATGTATGCAGCTTGTTCTACATAAGAGAATTCCAAAATTCGATTCAAAGCTTTCCTAAATTGTTATGGGCCATATGTATTGTTTAGGAAATGCGCAGCCTGCAAGGAAATTCGATTCAAAGCTTCCTAAAATGTTATGGGCCATATGTATTTTCCTAAAATGTTGTGGCCTAATTCTGATATCATATCAATTTTTAAGCAGCCCATTTCGATTATTAAGGGAAATCTATTAAATACATTCATAGTTCTTTCCATTTAGAACTATTATTTTATACCTATCATGCCCTTATTTAATGGTCAAGATGATAAAAATAGAAATAATTAATAATTGATTACAACTAATCAATACCGTTGAATGTAGGATAATCATGGGTGTACAACAAATTAGAGAGCACACCAGCATTATCCCAAACATATATGCATTTTTTATGTTTACCTTGCTATGAGAAAATGTTTTCCACACAAGACATTCTTAATTGGATGTGGCTAATATGGAAACTTCATGTTATTATAAATGAATTTTCCAACTTCCAAGTCCCGAATTCACATCCCGAACGGGTCAGCAGCAGTGGGCCCCTCCTGCATTATCACCGCTACTACAACGACTAAATTTCCCGCACAGTGATTTTTCTACAGTACCAACGAATTTACAACGTAACAGTGCTGTCCGCAGATCCTTTCGGAACCCCTCATTAGTCCACCGGATACGGATTCTCTAGAACAGG
The DNA here is from genome assembly GCA_964058865.1 of Eleocharis quinqueflora. Classification (NCBI taxonomy): domain Eukaryota; kingdom Viridiplantae; phylum Streptophyta; class Magnoliopsida; order Poales; family Cyperaceae; genus Eleocharis; species Eleocharis quinqueflora. The sequence goes on along the minus strand of CAXKVX010001246.1, from coordinate 25,474 downwards.
CCCTTGAAAGTTGAAACTGGATAAACAGAGGTTTGAAAATATAAAAGCCTATTCTTGTCAAAAGGCCCATTTTTTGTTTCTACGAAACATTTTATAAACCCAAATCCTGTTAAAAAGCCTATCGTGAGCTAGTTTTATAGAAACGACCGATTTTATAAAACCCGGTCTGAGTTTGATATTTTGGTCAGAGTTCGATATTGCACGACTAGTAAAAAACCAACTTTGGTTGACTGTTGTATAATTTGAGAACATACATGATTTATGAACAAATAAAATTTGAACAACAATTAGAATTCTCTGAGGATTCGATGTCATGATCTTCAGTTCTTCACGACTTATAAAGAAAAATAATTGCATAATGCTTGTCAGAAGAGCTACAGTAATAATTTTAAATTTCACTTGCAGTCAATAAATACCTGTTAGATGTGTAGAAACCAAAATTAAACAAGAAAACACTAATCCATGAATTCTCTTTTGGTGCTCCACCCCTCCACGCTTCCAACTTTTTTCCCTTTAAACGGTTGAAAATTTCAAATGGACGGAAGGCTATAAATGTGTCAACCTTCCATCCTGAAACATTTTTTTGCTCTCTTATTATTATCTCCATTTTGAGGCTATGCCTTCTCCCCTCAACTCCTCTCTGAGACCAACCTCTTCCTCTCCTTCTCTCTCCTCTCCTTGCTCTTTCTATACCCTTCTTCAATGGCCACCACCACTCCTACAAAATCTCTACTCTTCCCATCTGTGCTTAGGCCCCAACACACGAAGCGGGTCTACCTAGACCGGGTGTACCGGCATGTCTCTCAAGGGTCCTACCGAAACCTCTCTTGTAAGGCAGCTGAGGTGTCCAAGGTGGAGGAAGAGGATCCCAAGGCAACACAGAACGTGGGGCCTCCTGTCAGTGAGGATGGAGGTGAGAACTGGATCCCGGTGGTCCCATTGGCCGCTCTACCGAAGGGTGAGAGGCGGGTCATCGTGCAGGACGGCGAGACAGTGTTGCTTCTGTGGTACAAGGACCAGGTTTTTGCAATTGAGAACCGATCTCCGGCAGAAGGGGCTTATAGTGAAGGTCTCCTCAATGCCAAGCTCACTCAGGTTTTTTGACAGATCTTTGGTGTTTCGATTCTTTTATTTGTAGATTAAAAAATTTCATTGAGCTGCCATCTTTTATTGCATGTCAGAGATAAGCCAACTGAAATCTCATTTACCCCCAATTGAGTATGAGTATGCAGCCTGAAGTTTGCAAGCAAATCTTACTTCGAATTGAATTTTTCCTAAATTAATGTGTACTGACTGCTTAACCCACCAATAACTCCAATTTAAAGCCAATAATCAATACTACTTGTGCAATCAAGCTACATTGATTCAGAGAAAATAACATAAGCTAAACTAAATTGAGCTTATATTAATATTCTAGTTACCAGTGTATATACATACATGCTCATTCTCATACAGCATTAATCATCATGGTCTTTTTTTCTTAGGTGCTCATTTTGTCTTGGTATCTTATTTCCCACTTTCCATCCTTCTCTTCCTTCAAAACAACACTCAAATTCTGAAGAAAGAAGTATAACAGTTCCATTTATATTTTTAGGATGGTTGCATAATTTGCCCCTCAACAGATAGCACATTTGATCTGCGAACAGGAGAGATAAAGGAGTGGTATCCAAACAACGCAGTTTTGAGAATCCTGACACCGTCTCTGAGGAAATTATTCATATACCCGGTCAAAATAGATATGGAGAACATTTACGTTAGTATGAAAGGGAGTGTGCCAACAAGTGGAGCGTCTGCTGAGATTCTCTTTACCGGGCGGGCTCAGCCTGGGGTCACTGCTTCTGATGTCAATATTGAAGAGGTACCAGAACCTCTCTCTATCTCTCTCTCGCTCTCTTATTTGCAAATTGTAAGAGAACATGTTGTAACAAACGAGCCCAGCATACTTTTCTAACCATTTATGTTCTTCTCTGGTATAACATACCTTCTGATCCTATGTATTGTTCCACTTTGATATAAGATATTCACAATCTTGTAAGGATGAAAAAGCACAGGTCTAGCTTGAAGTTTAGTGGAATTCCAAATAAGAGAACTATAGAGGCAATCATACTAATACTGGTAGCAGTTAGTGTCATTACAATGAATCCTGGTAGGAACTTTCATAGTGAATAACTGAATATGATAGGCAAAAATATCATTGACAGACAAACTGAAATTTCGTTGGTCTTAGGTCCGAATGGTTGTCGACGAGGAGTCTGGAGGATTTGGATTTAGCAGCAAAAACGAACTAATAAATGGAAAAGCAGCCATAATTGGCTTTCTACTTTTAATAGATTTTGAGTTTCTGACTGGAAAAGGACTTCTGAAGGGAACCGGCATCTTGGATTTCGTCTATGCTGCTTCACAAGGCTTTAGCTCCTTCTAGACATGTTATATTCCTCCTTTGACATTGTGCAGATGAAAAGGTTGTATGGAAATTAGTAGGCATAGTTTTTTACACCAAAAATGGATCAGAGTACAGGGCCTGGTTTTGATGCTGTTCAATCACTGGTTTTGTATCAGTGTCTATATCAGCATGTAAATGGTGGTACAACCAGAAAGTTCTGGTACTGGACATGTACTTCATGTGATTGATTTGTTGTAACCAAGAATTCCTGTACTAGCTTTCAGTTGCATTTTAGTCATGGGTGAAATCATGTTGTGCTTTCTACTTCATTTGATTTGGCTATTTTGAGTTTTCTGATGGAAATGAAATGGTAACCATAATTTTTCCAGCTGAAAACTTGGATTAAGTTTGAACTTGTGCAGAATATTTCATATATTAATTCATTCATGAAATTCTCATCTTGAACAGTTTGAAGTGTAATGATTGGGGAATATCAAGTCCGGAGAGCCATTATCTCTTTTTGAAACTGGATTTGTCTCTTTTGTTTTTTGCTTTTTTCCCTTGATGATTCGATGTTAGATTGATCCTAACTGCTTTGATGATATATTAGTTTTCTTTTAAATTTTGTAAAACGCAGGAAAAGCTGTGAAGTACCAATTCACTTAACTTCTTGACTATTCTAAATCCGAGTAGGGATTTTGTCAAGTTATTTTGACACTTTTTATAATGAAATTTCAAATAAATTAATAAAAACTATAAAAAAATAATTTTTGTTTTGATAAAAAAGCTACCTCAAGCTGAGGTGCAGCTCCCATTAAAAAAAAAGCAACTTACAAAAGTTCCAAAATTTATAGCATATGAGGTTTATGCTACTAGTAACATAAAAAGCCTAAACTTAATCAGTATCCAAAACAAAGTTATTCCATCACTGATTTACTACTAATAATATCAAACTCATAACTAGAACTAGAGTACTGATAACAAAACAAAAAATATCGAGCTACTACTGTCTTCTGTCACAAAAGCACCTATAGTCTATCCAAACTGTTTTCTGATCTCCCAAGCTGTTTTCTAAGTGCTACTTTCATCATCACTTGTATTAAACAGTAAATCCTCATCCTCCATTTCTTGTTGCCTGTCCATCATCTGTACATTGGAATTGTGAACTACAATTTGATTTCTAACTTCTACCTATGCTGCTTGAATAGACCTGCAACAGTACTCTTGGTGCATGTCCAGTATAATATTAGGTTAGCAATATTATTATAAATAGTATAGTTATTTTTAATTTTTCCTTGATTAATAATATTATTTATATTTGTTCAAATAATCCAGATTTCTGCTACCAAAACAATACCCCATTGCAAAAATTCATTATGTTGTAAAGTTATTAAACTATTTCATAATTCTTCTAAACTATTTGTATTTAATTTCTTATTATCAGGTAAAATTGAATTAATATGATCCCAAAAAATTCTTTTTTTTTGATTCATTGCCCGTAGGCTTACAACACACACCCACAAACAAATCAGAAAATAAACTTGAAAAAACCCCCCTAAAATAGCCTCTAATGGAGCTTGAACTCCAGACCTCCTTCATGAAGATCTTGTGCCTCACCACTACACTAAGTAGGGTTTGGCATGATCCCAAAAAATTCTACTAACATTACATGTTATAAACAAGTGCTCTATAGTTTCTAAATTGCCACAAAAACACATTGACCATATGTTGTGCATCCTCTTTTTTAGCAAATTATCCCTTGTTAATAATATCTATTTTCTAATGCTAGTCATACACAAAGCCTAAATTTTAAAGAAATTTTTAGTGCCCAAATTGAGTATTTTATATTCACTTTAATCCCTCCAAAACTTAGCAGATTATACATAGATCCCACTAAATATTTACCATTATCTATCCGTACATCAATACATACATGACGCGTTCAGTTGATTTCTGTTTGCATATTATTGTTGTTATTTTGCATGTTATTTTACATGTTGTTTTTGTTATTATGCATCTAATTGTCTGAATGTTCGACTGAAAACGATGATAGATACGTTCAAATGCAGACTGAACGATCTAGTTGCATTCAATGTGAAACTTGTTGCAGTTATTATGCATGTTATTTTTGTTATTATATATATATATATATTCTTTTTCTTAGTTTGCATGTAATAAATAAAAATATATAAAATAATATTAACAACATACATAATAACACATTTATAATATAATTGACATGCAACTCATTCTGAATAAAGTGCATAATAATAATTTTAATATAAATATTATCAAATGCATAATAATGCTATTCTAGCATGCATAATAACACAATTAACATGCACAAATCAAATTAATTAAGTTATTATGCACATTATTTGAACTGTTATGCATGTTATTAGATGCATAATAACAAAAATAATATGCATAATAATCAAAATAACATACATAATAACTACAACAATATTTCATCAGAACCGAACTGGATGTGTCCGGTGCGTATCGATGAGTGTATCGTTGCACGGATCGATGGAACTTTTTCCCTAAAATAAACCAAAAGAAAATTTTGATTTCATCAGTAATATGGATATCAATTATTCCTTAAAAAATTATCATCAAAGATCTATATCCTGTATGATACATCATTGCCCAAGATCAATATCGTATTAATAAGACGTTACCGAACATAATCGATAAAAATGACATTATATAACAAATAATTATCTTTTATATTAAAACCGATAATCATTTAATGATCCAACATTAGGAATACCTGACATTTTTTATTCTTTATTTGAAAGACATTTTATAGATTAGAGATGTAGAAAATAATATAGGATAGTTACCATTCTCCGACTAAAATTTTTGTTTTGCAAAAAGATAATTTGATGTGTAATTCCCTATGTAAACAATTCGACAACAAAGCGATTTCTTCTTTTATTATAGTATAATTTGCTCAATAATATAATTCAATCTCCTTTTTCTTCTAGTTTGCCGAATACTATTAATGCACTCCTTTCTATTTGCTCAATAATATTATTAAGTTGGTGTAAAATAAAGAAAATAGTCTCGGGAACTAGGGCTATAAGATTGGTCGGATTTTGGTTATTTTTTCAATCCGATTCATATTAATCGAGTTTATTGCTATTACAATCCATCACCAACCTGCATAACTCAAAATTCAATCCAATCCATTTTTTTATGGCAGTCGAGTTAAGTAGGTTTTGCGAATTTTGATTAAAATAAATTATACCGTGTAAAATGCATCTGCAACATACAAAACTCATTTTTATTAATCATAACTAGTAATCGTGTCCGTGCACAACAACGAAAGGAAATTATGTAGTAATTTAGTGTCAGGCCAAGTCTTTTCAACAACCTGACCAGCTGCTCTCTTATGCTAATGATCTTCTTCTGTGAAAATAATATACCAGTACCAAATAGGTCTTCCGTAAACAAAGAGATTTTAGTCATTGTTACATGGTGCATACAGTCAAATATTTTTTAAAAAAAAATCTACTTGTAAAGAATCAAATTGAAATGCATAAACTTTATGCATCCGTTATACAACTTTGAAAAAAAAAATCATATGATGCATCCAACTTTCTTTAATTGTTTACCAACATTATATCAGAATGTCCCGTTGAGAAATCTGAGAGTAAATGGAGAGGAGGTTGACGAATGATTGGAGAAGCGTTAAGTAATTCACCAAGATGTATGAGAGATTGGGAGAGATGGGCGATATAGAACCACTCGATTGGATTATTCCAGAATTATAATAGATTTGAAATAGAATTGAATGGGAGGCGCGGGATGGGGGAGGAGACGAGATAAAAAGTGAATTTCGAATTAAATATTAGGGGGTTGCTCCCGTACATTAACCTAGAAAATTAATACTTTAGTAAATAATATCTGCATCGTTAATTTGAAGAGGGCATAATCGGAAAGCCAAATAATTAAGAACTGACTAACACGGTTTCGCAAGTCACCACACTAACCTCTCAGTCTAACCGCCTCTTCTTTTCCTCTCCGCCTATCATCTCTCTCTCTTCCTCTACGCCCTCCTCTCTCACTGCCTACCCAATTTCTGCCGACCACGACAAACAGTTGATTACTCATTTGCCCCTATAGTTCATTGTACTTCCTTTTTATTGGTGGCATTGGGAGTCTTGGAGGGGTAAGCTAACGCTGAGGTTTGGTCGTCGTAGTTGTGCTCTTACTTCTTCTCTTCCCACTGTGGTAAACCCAGAATTTTGATTTGTAAACTGAAAGTGCAATGAGCGCCTAAACGATATGTAGTCTTTGATTTGTTGTTTTATTGCTTGAGTCTTTTATACTAGTGGAATTTGTAGTTACGTTTTTTTGATAATAATGATGAGGAGAGCTCCAACTTGGTTTGTCTAGCTTTTAAATTATCTTGTAATTCACAGAATAATGCTTGATTGAGTACTACCTTAATCTATATGTCTATTCTCTCCTTTGCTTGATCGTGCCATTGCTTATTTATGGTAATATACAATCAGTTACTCATTTCTGATTCTTGAATTGAAGCGAGTCTTTCTTTCCTTTCAGATGCACCCAAGGTGCTTGTGACAATGCCTCTTTAGTTCGGAGGGAGAAGCTATGCCTGGAGACAACTAGACAGAAGAATCAGCGCCTTGCTTGACCCTCTTCTGATCCCACAAGCCACAGTTCAAATGCGTTGTTTTATCAATTACATTAGATCATGTGGTTCATCTCTACAATGGTTGAGTTGTATTCTTCTTCTTTCACAACCAAAGCTTTTCATGTTTTCATTTAATTAGTCAAACCTAAAAATCGGTACCTAAATTGATAATTTTCAATTTAGTGGTTGCTGAGACTCTTTGATCAAACAACAATGAGCTCTTTCTCACAGCATAGTATATTGACCCTGCCTAGTGCCTTGCATGGTTTGTCCAAGTTTTGCCAAGTAAACCCAGTAGGCTCGTCTCAGATTTTGGATAACGAATTAAAGAATGATGCCAACCGATAGTACAAAAGCATTCTTGTCCAGTTAAAATCAGACCCTTGCCGTTTAAGCGATTAATTTTAAACCATCTTTCTTGCCCATACTACAAACATATACAATGATGCACACAGGTAAAGTAATCTATGGTGAGACTTGAGCGCAAAAGAACAAGTTCAAACTTTACACCAAAGCAATAGTTTGTACATAAGATTGAAAATTATCCTTTTTTTATTTAAGGCAAGCTGACAATTTCTTCCTAGAACAAAAAATGTGCATTGGATCTGACTGTGTGGGTTCAGCAAGTTGTCTATTGCTTCCAAACCAATAAAAAAAGAACACAATATAATCTTAACTGTATGTCCTAAAAATCAAATGTACTCTCTTTCTAAATTTCATTGCAATTTCATAAATAGCACTACAAAATCAAAACAAAACTACAAATTAATACCGGAAATTCTGACAATTTCATGATTTACTGCTTCTAAAGCACAACTAACCTTCAGTTAGGACCAAAAGAAATAACAGGAAATAGAAATGACTCGTGAGTTAGAACCTGGGGATTCACGACACAGAAAAATAAATAAGATAACCACTTGCCAGAATACAACCGTACAGCAGTAAACATAAGTACATACATACAACTTTAACCTAGACAACAGTTATTAAATGAATCCAAAATATGTTAAATGATGTCACTCATGTAATTTGGCAACAATTAAGAAACATAAAAAGCTGATTTAATTATTTATATTATAAAACCCGATTGAACAAAGCGAAATGGTAGGAGTCATGTTTTGTGCTGAAACAAATAGTGTAGAAATATAAATAGTAAAAGGAAAAACCAAAATGCAAAACACAATACAATCCAACTGTTTCAAAAATTGTGTGTGGGGACAGATACTAGTATGGTACAAACATGGAAATGATAATAAAAAAATGAGAATAATTTACATACCTTATCTTGTAAATGTACCTCTTAACCTTACCAGCACAACCCTTACAATGCAAAAACTTTCAGTTCTACTATTTATATAAAACAGTTAAATATTAGTAAGAGATTTGTTTAGGAAAAGAAAAAAATGTATAAATGCACCAAAAGAAATTAATTTGACTGTACCTGATTCTGAGTTCTAAATGTTGTCAATTAATGATTATACCATAAGAAATTTGTGCAAAATATTAGCAGTAAACCCTCGAAGTATATTTTGTGCATGAGCTGATCACTGACTGATACAACCCTAAATAAGAGCTATTAACCGAGAGCCATTAATCGAGAACCATTTTAACTTTGAATTATTTTTTTTCCAATTGTTAGAAGGAAATGAACCTGTTGGGCCACTTGTGACTGCATTAGTATTATCAAAGAAAGGCTTTTAAAAAAATGAGATGATCAATTCACTGTATATATATCAGCATGCTGCAGAATATTGGAACATCGGAGTTGAACAAATGTGACAAATGTCAAAGAAGAGATGATTTTCATAATTAATGTAGAATTTTGTGAAACTAATTAGAGGTTTCAAATTTTACTTTCATCTAAAAATGCCTCGTTACATGAGATACTAATATATGGTTAAAAACCTACTATGATTTATAACTCATTTTCATGAAAAAACTTATTTTTTTAAAATCTATTATGATTTAAGGAAGCCTATCTAAACATTATTCTTAAAAAATACAATGCAGGTTATGAATTTAGAGCTCTACTTTTTATTTCATTTTGACCAATTACAGTTACAACCTAAATAAATAAAATCCTCTAAATACAACATTATCACAATTTCTCCTAATGTACCCATCTCATGCATCGAATTTAAATGCAAGTCAGTTAGAAACATTATGTTCATACAACAGTACATCTAAGAATAATACTTTTCCTTCGCTGCAAATTTTATTCTTGGCATTTCAGGATCTTTCCTCACTACGGCACTATCCTTGGTCTCATTTTGCATACACCAGTGTATCAGTAACAATACCAGCCTCAGCTTCTGGCTTGTGCACCCACGCATGTTGCTTTAAATGATTCATAATTCTGGTACCATATCCTGTTACTTGTTCATCAGCTATTATTACACAAATTAATCTCTCCAAATTTCTGACTACAACAATTCACTAGAAGGAAAAAAAAAAGAGCAAATAAGCATTTCCAACAACAAGATGATATCCTGATATTATAATTTTTAAAAAATAGCATATTCCTTGCATAAGGGCGATATGTAATGCCTTCGACATCATGATTCTTCCAAATAACCATCATTGATTTGCGAGTTATGCATTAAGTTAAGGGTTCTTCGTATAAAACCAACATTACATGTTCTGCCTACAAGTTTTATTTTGTTTAAAAATAAAACTGTACCGTACTGGTATGAAATGATCTCTTCATGTACAATGTATTCATAATTTCATATTATAATTTTTTAAAAAGTATTCATATTATACTGAATGGATAAATAAATAATTGGATTCAATTACTTTTTGCTAGGTAGACACTACTCTTCAGTGTTTGATAAGGCTTGATCAATCTAACTTCGTCCATTTAACTTCCCTTGGAAAAGCAATTCACTATCCAGGAGTAATATTTTCACATATGTACATTTATAAAAACCAGTATGGTACTTCACAAAAATTATAGTCATAATAGAAAGAGGTACTAACATTTTTATTGGGAAAAGTTAGGACTTGTAAGCTTACAAAACTGTTACATAAACTGATTGTGATAGAATTGTTGCATAAATTGATCACGTGTGTGCAAGTGTATACCAGTCGACCTAAATTGAGCTAAATTCTTCCATTTTATTAGTATTTAAAATTTTGAAGTAACATATAGAAACAAATTCAAAGTTAGAATTAGATGTTCGTAACAGGTCAAATCAAATAAATTGCCCCAATATGATTCAAATCTCAATCAATTAAATTGTACAAATGGAAGCAATTATATGACTTCACGAGATAACAACCTCTGACAACAAAAAGTTCGTAACAGATCAAATCATTGTTAGCATATGGGGAACCGATAAAAGTGATACTGAAAATGCAAACCCCCATAAGATATAGAGATTAAAACAATATACTAGATAACCTCCTGTTGAGGAGACAAAATTTCACTGTTTGTAATTCAGTGTATCTCCCTCTCTTTCAACCTCTCTAAAGAGAAAGGTGAACTAACCATGGCTGCGATGCAGAGGCGACCATCAAATAAAGGAGAGGACCGGGCGTCTGGATGCAAAGGCGACGATCAACTAAATCTAAGCCACCAGTACTCCGAAAAGTGATAGTGCCATCCCCTCCATTCCAGCAGCGACAGTGGCTTCTTCGCATCGCCATGGATGAACATCCACCAGCACCATTTTTTATTTGTTCAACAGAGAGAGGGCATGGTGACGAGTTAGGCTTTGTTCGTGCAGAGTGAGAGGGGAAAAGGAGAGAGGAGGCGAATATGAGATTTGGAGAAACGGGAGAGGGGAACTCGAAAGTTCCGCTACTAACTTTCCTACCAAAAATGCCCTTCCGAATAAAAATTTGACCGGCTGTGTAACTTAGCAATCGGTAATTTCTATTACGTGTGACCTGCTGTCTAACCTAAGTGACCGGTTGTCTAAATATATGAATAAATCTGCACCGTTAAATTTATGAAATCAACAATTCAGATTGAAAATAAAAAAAACTCGCCAGGTGTATGTATTGGAGTAAAACCCTAAATATTATCTGTTATTCTGTGGGACAGTGGGAGCGGGAGATAGAGTGTGGCGTTCAATAGTGTAGCATCGCGTGATGAGAAGGAAAATTCAGAACACTCGCTGCAAATTCGATTCAGCGGCATTTCATGATCAACGATCCTTATTAAGATCCGATTTTTTTAGATTAATCTCAACCATGCCGTGTTTTGTCTTTGAATCTCCTTAATAAGGAGGAGAGATAAAAAAGTTGTTATAGATATTTTTCTTTGCATATGCACATTATTTGTATATAAGTCTTGAGAGATCTATAAACATGAAAATGAAACCCAAAAAAAATACACGCTTTGATTCAAAATGTAAAAATATGATAACAACACTATCCACGTCTTGCCCAACATTCTCAATATTTATATAATAAATTTTGTTGATTGTTAAAATCATTATTCAAAATAAATTATTATAACAAAATCTGATATATTTAGCGAAGACAGATTCACGATCGGATCAGGTTTTTAATCGTTCTTTTTTTAAATATTCGTAACCAATAATATTTTAGCGAGTTAACTCCAATTCAATTCGTAACAAATTCAATAAAATTAAAATTCAATATTTTCGAGTAGAATTGAGTTGGATCGACAAGTTGAAGATTTATCCGACTCCATGTACACCACTATCGGAACTGAATACCGTTAATCTTTGACTTGATCAGTGAGCATCAGAGCTAAAAGTAGTTTACTATATAATAAAAACAAAGTAAACATGTGATGATCTGAAAGGTGGAGGTGGAGGGCAACATTTAGTCAAATCAAATTATCACTAACAACTTTTCATAACCTTGATTGACCAAGTCAAAGAACATCATACCTACTAAGCGCATCTTATCTGGGACCACAAAATCAATTATCCATTGCTTGCGCGGGTCTCTCGGTGCATGAAACTCTCTCAGCTTTCCATTTCTCTGAGTTTGGTCTGATCCTCTGTTTCCGTTTTTGCTCTGTTTTAGCAACGAAATTAAAAAAAAAAAATTGAAAGAAAAATCTAAAATTAAGAACTATCTATTTTTGTTATCATACACCAAAATCCCTTTGTTAGTTTCTCTCCTTCCTCCCTTCCCCCTCCTCTGGAAAACACACACAAAAGAGGGATTGGAGAAGGAGATATTACTTTTGAATATACCAAGATTATGGTAAGAAAGGAATGGTAGAAGTTCTATTCCGAGCTTAACACATCCGATGTTCTTCATTTGTTTGTTTCTTCCTTGAAGAAAAGTGAGAGAATTTGTTCATTTTCATTGACACCGATCAAATTTCAGGATCTCCTAATTTTTTGCTCAATTTTCCTTTCTCGCAGGAGAAACGGGTTTAGTTTGGAAATGGTTGAATTAACTAAAGCATTTAGAAAGAACAAGTTAGGTACCAAACTCTTCCGCTGTCGTTTCATGGGTTGCCTCTGCTTCAAAGCAGCCCCAAAATCCAATGAATCCAACCAAACAGGTCTTTCGGGCAAATCATCAAAACAACTCATTACATCTTCAACAAAAGAGCAGCCATCTCTATCCCCCGCAATTACTGAAACAATAGACAAGACAGCATCAGCTTCTGCTGACAGGACAAAAAGAGGTGGCTCCCGTCGTAAGGCTACGGTGGCAGATGTGAACAGTGACGGAGAAATTGTGACAAGGACAGAAGCGAACAAAGGGAAAGGGTTGCAGATAGTTGGAAGCGTGCCCGGTACGTTCTCAGGTGATCATTCGGCACCCGGATGGCCTACATGGCTCTCAAGTGTGTCCTGTGAAGCAGTTAGAGGGTGGTCGCCGAGACGGGCTGATACCTTCGAGAAATTGGATAAGGTAATTGTGTTATTATTTGAAGAAAGAAAAATGCTAATGAAATATTTTACTTGATATCATCATCAATACCAATTTTATTATTATACATATTGAGTTATTATTTAAGATACTTTATCATGCAACTTATTTTGTAAAGTTTCTATATTATTTAGCGTTAAGATGAATGATAATTCATTTAATCTAAAAGTTAAAATATTGTACAAAACAAGTGGCATAATAGAATCATAAACTTGAATAAAACTCAATTTATCTAAATAATAAAATCAGTATTAATGATGGTATCCCTTCAGAAATTGATGAAAAAACATCAAATTAACGGGACTAACCAAACTAACAACAAAATGCAAAATATGAAATTTGTTGAAATTGTATTGAAAATGGAAAAGGTGTAAACCTAGCACACTGACCTAATTTTCAATTAATTTCTTGCTTCAGATTGGGCAAGGGACTTATAGCAATGTGTACAGAGCTCGTGATCTTGAAAGTGGCAAGATTGTCGCTTTGAAGAAAGTACGATTTGTAAATATGGACCCCGAAAGTGTTCGTTTCATGGCGAGGGAGATCAATATTCTACGAAGACTTGACCATCCCAATGTTATAAAGCTTGAGGGCATCATCACTTCCAGCTTATCACAGAGCTTGTATCTTGTTTTCGAGTACATGGAGCATGATCTTGCCGGGCTTATTGCATCTCCTGGTGTGAAGTTCACAGAACCACAAGTAAGAATAAAATCATTAACAGAATGCAACCTCTGCCAGTACATTATTGCACCGTTTAATTTATCCTTTTATAGTCCTGTCAAATTTTCATTTGGCATCTTAGTACATTCACGGTTTAGCTTTCTCTGATTTAGGCATTTTCATTATTACTATGTTTACAATATATTGCTATGATTGAGCAATATAACATATATAGCATGAGATAATCAAATTATACCTTTTTCCATTTATCATTCAAGCTCTTGCTGAGAAAAATGTTCTAATTATAGTTCTGATCAAACAATGCAGATAAAATGTTTCATGCAACAATTGCTCCAAGGCTTGTACCACTGCCACACACATGGAGTGCTGCATCGAGACATCAAGGGGTCCAACCTTCTTATAGACAATAATGGGACACTCAAAATAGGTGACTTCGGTCTGGCAACATTGTTTGATCCCAAAAAATCTAAGCCACTGACAAGCCGTGTCATTACCTTGTGGTACCGCCCGCCTGAGCTCCTTCTGGGGGCCAACGAGTACGGTGTGGCTGTCGATCTGTGGAGCACCGGCTGCATCTTAGGGGAGTTGCTTGCAGGAAAACCCATTATGCCTGGAAGAACTGAGGTATATATATAGCAAGATCTGCTTATTTGACTAATGTTCAGTTTATACAATGTATAGTGTTGCAGAATACACCTCAAAAATAGCCTGGTAGGGTGCTCAGAACACACTGGCAGATGCCCACATTATCATCTACTGTGAAGCTATTCAAAATCAAATTTTCTGCGTAATGAATTCATCTAATAGAGAAGCGCACATATTATTGAACCCCAAATTGTTTTCATACCTTATGAGATCATAATGAGTTTCATTTTATTCATAGGTTGAGCAACTCCACAAGATATTTAAGCTATGTGGTTCCCCATCAGAGGAATATTGGAAGAGATCAAAGCTAACACATGCAACAGTCTTCAAGCCACAAAACCAATACAGAAGGCGTGTTGCAGAGACATTCAAAGACTTCCCAGCTTCAGCCTTGTCTCTGCTGGAATCATTGCTGGCTATTGAACCTGAGACTCGTGGTACAGCTTCATCTGCCCTGCAAAGTGATGTCAGTATTTTCTGTTCCTGTTTGTTCCAGAATTGCTAGTTAAGGTCCCAGTTGACCTATTTCCTTATTAATGGAAGTGTAGTAATACACAATTACATCATACTTGATGTTTTTTCAGTTTTTCAAGACAGAACCACTACCATGTGATCCGTCCAGTTTGCCTAAGTTTCCACCAAGCAAGGAGTATGATGCTAAACTGCGCGACCAAAAAATAAGGTATTTTATAGAACTAAAAGAAAGGGATTACTATACCGATCAGTAGTTTGAATACCAGCATCAGACATGATTGGCAGAGTGAGTGTAACTGGAATGTGCTTTGCATGATATTTCAGATTTAATAATTTTTTAATAGAATGTCAACTAAGCAATTAGAAAACTAAGTGCACATATAGATTGCATTGTGATTATTTAGTTGACACATTGGTGAGATCCCAGGCCATCTATGCAAGGTTAGAATAGTACTAGCCTAACTGGTTCAGTGCCAGTATCAGTAAACCTAGAATCAGAACGACAAAGTTTGCTTCAGACATCGCTCACTAAACCTAATTTTCGCAAAGATTAAAATTGATTCATGGATAAATTTTGAAAAGTAACTACCACATGTAGTGGTATGTAAACTTCATCTTTTTCATTTTTATCTTTCTTGTGGTCTTGCCATTTAACCTATTTAGCTGAATTCACAGGAAAAAGCAAGAAGGCCTTGGTGGCCGAGGAGCTGGATCAGTAAAACCAGGGAAACAAGTATCCAAAAAAGCATCAGGACAAGATCCTGTTGCTGAATTTCAGGTAGGCTCCATTTCTAATCAATCATATCCTATTACTTCTGTTTTTCCGCTCAAAATTTGCATGTTTCCCTATTTTCCCTAAAATAGGCTTTATGGCCTAAAAATTTAAAATGTCCATTTCTCTGTGTAGAAGCGGCAGCAACAGAAGAATGGAAAGATCGGCACCTACAATTGCAACACTCAAGAGGATATACCTGGTCTGAACATAACTAAAGAACCAGGGAACATTTGGCACACCAAAACTGAGTCTGAAAATGGACTTCAGTTAAGAACCCAGAGATCTTACAAGCCTGACATTGGTATGGCAAGTACTACAAATTGTCGGCATAATCAGTTTGATATGTCTGAACACAGCAAGCCCAGGCTTGACCGAGCAGCTTCTTCTCGTAAGAAAGATGTGGGCGTCAAAAACACCAGTGAGGTAAGTACTACAATCAATGATATTTATATATTTTCCATGTTAAGTTACTTGTTTATTAACTTAACATTTGTGAGACCATATAAGCATTGAATGATAAGTGTGTATATGTAGTGCTGCACTGTACTGAACACATATCAAAAGATCTTATACTTAAATCTATCTCTGGCAATTAGATGTTTATTTTGCAGTAAAGAGTCTACCATGTAAATCAATTAGATATTTCTTGATTCTTAGTATATTTCCTACTCTTGAGTTGGCAATAGTAGAGTTATTTATTGTTGGGTATTCAGTTAAATTTTACAGATTGCCAAGTGCTTCTGCTTTGTAAAATACTACTTAATCTCAGTATTGAAAACCAAAAGTACATTATAAGTTAAGAACCTAAGAAATTCTTAACTAACAAAAATGTATCAGGTTTATGGACGCAAGAACAGGATACAATACTCAGGCCCACTAATGCCTCCTGGAGGGAATTTAGAAGACATGCTGAAAGAGCACGAGCGGCTTATACAACATGCTGTGCGCAGGTCGCGTGTCGAGAAAGATAAACCTATCAAGAACTTTTGAGTTCGGGCCAACACTAACACATAACAGATCAGCAACAAGATCGAAACCAAAAGAAAAAGACAAAAAGGATGGCCTCTGTTGCGTTTACCACAGTTGAGACGAATCAAAAACTTCTTGGTGGCAGTGAGAAGAGTTGAATTTGGATGAGGTTAAGGTTGACAGATGTAAGAAAAGTGGACTGACCTCAGCAAGTTAATACACCAAGAAGACATTTTAATTGCTTCGCCAGACAACTGAACAGAAAACTGTAGCAAAATTAGGAAGCTAGGTCCTTTTTTTTCTTTTCTTTTACGAGTGACAATTTTACCTTCGGTTAGGAATCTATGAATGTATTGACAAAATGACGTCTTCCCGATTTAGGTGATGTTATTGAAGTTCAACATATTCTGTAATCAGAGGCGGCGGATTCAGAATTTTCGTCAGATTGGAACAAGATCTATTACTTTTCTTTCAGAGATTCTTTCAGAGAGGACAAGAACAAAATGATGCACATTTTTAAGTATACATGATTATTTTGTAAAAAAAATTTAACAAATCGTACAAATACACAAACTTATTTTTCAAACAAAACTTCCAAAGTAAGACAGCTGCTCCTTCCTGACCTGATGTAGCTCCGCCCCTATCTCTGATCCTTTAGGCTAATATCTTCAGTCGCGGTATGTTGCCCCCATCTACGCTGCTTTCGGTAGAGAAAAAGTGACTGAGGATGGTGTGTGCTGAGAGCTATTAGATGTAGGGTTTAGCCTTTTCGGCCACTCTCCGATCACTCTTGACACTTCTCATGGCCATGGCGAATTGGCGATGCCGCTCTCTGTTTACAATCCCTCGCTTGCTTTGGTATCCTCTGCAATTTTTTTTTCGCAGCAGAAGGCTGCATTCGACGATGGACCGCTATTAATGTGATTCAGTAGAATATGATTCAGGAGGGGTTTTAAATATATTAAATATAATCGTTAAAAGTTAATCCGACGATCCAGATAGAATCATAGAAATGCAGATAGAAATGCAGCCTTCTTTCGCACAGAATTTGCAGAAGATTTCGTTCCCGCTTGCTTGTTGCTGACATCTCTCAACGTCACTTATATGATTTAGAATTTGAATCGTTAAATTAAATTCAACGTTAATTATATAATTTAGAAAAAAATTTGTATTATAAAATAAAGTTAATTGAAATCTAATCGAATAGTCATGTCATAAAAGTGCTCTGTACAATCCTAAAAAATTATGATATCGTTCCTGCGCTCCACCAGCTATCTTTAGAAACCCCTCAAAAGAGATTTATTGTTGCAGGTTTTATTTAAGATTTTTTTATATAAAGGTTTTCGGCATGTGCCTTAACGAAATTTGAATCTTTATGCTTTATACTTATAAAAGTTTGAATTCACGAATTTATTGAAGTCATTTTCATTGGCTACCACCTATTAGGCCATTTGCAAGTTGCAACTGTATTTAAGAACCAGCACCGTGAAATAGAAGTGAAGGGTAACGTGTTAGAGCAAAGTTAGAGTTTCTTAATTGTCATGTCAACAAATACTATCAATGTTGTGGAAGATCGATCAACTTTAATCAATGATTAAGCCACGTCAGAGTTTATAAACTCTAATGCAAAGTTGCTAAATAAGAAATTCTGAAACAAAATTTCTAAATAAGAAATCCATCTACATTCCTGAAACTCATTTAGAAACTGTCACATCAGATTAGAAACTCTAAGAGTTTCAGAAATAGAGATGCTCTTAGGCTACCAAGATGAAGGGTTTTAGACTCTATAGTGAAATCGAAATAAAATATATTATGACAGACCATTAACTTATTAACTAAAATTTCAGGAAGAAGTAAAAGGGAATTAGAAGAGCAGGGTTTTAGGTCTCACCGAAGCTTTATTACATATTAATGTTGATATATTTAAAATTAATCATTTTAAAAGTAGATATCTTATGGTGTGAGTTTTAAATGGGTAAATATCATATTTTGAAGATTTAATGGATAAATTTTCAAATAACCATTTTTGCTCCAAGTTTCTTTATTATTTTATTGCGATTTTAAATTTGTGATTTTTTTAAATGGCAACTTTAAGAAACTGATTTTTTTAAAACTAATTTAATTACAAAAGTGAATTTTTAAAACTCATATCAGGCTATTAAATTTGTGATTTTTTAAAATATTTAATTGTCTAAACCCTTTGATCTAAACTTGTTTAATATCTGTATTTGTCAGTGTAATTATTGTTAAATGATAATAAATTTAAGGATATTATTTTACAACAGCCTAATTTTTGCATTGTTCGAGACTTCGAGCCCACGGAGAGATTTATTGCAATCAGGAATCCCATTCTTGCAATCAATCAAATAATGCAATGCATGTGGATTTAATTTTCAACAGATTTACTTAAAGCCGTTTCAGGATTAAAAAGATCAGAATTACAACAATATTAAAGTTATGATATTCTTTGATGAATTATTAAATGGTAAATGATCTATCATAAGAGACATTATCATGACTCGTGACTCATGACTCATGACTCGTGAGCAATGTTTTAAAATGTGGTTCCGTTGCGGAAGGCTTCTGCATTGCGTATATGCAGATTTCCAGTGGTGGTGCACTCTGGAACCGGATCTGATGCTGCGCGAGACCATATAGTGCAGCACTTGAATCGTTCAATTTTCACTGATTGCATCAAGATTCATGTCAAAATATAAAAGTCTCACTGATTTTCATCGCTGACAATCGATCGCGAATTTGACGATCAAAACAGACCGTTCTTTTGCTGTAGCACACAGCGAATTTGGATCCCGAATCTGTGCGCTTCGATCCTCGAGTTTCTGGATTCGAATCACGGCGCTGAATAGGTATATTTTCTGCGCTTTTACTCCTCCAGAGTTGCATGAGGATCGTCTGTGGCCATGCATGTGTAGTAAAAAATATGAATGCAGTCCGCGTGTACGCTAATTGACCCGCAATATACAGAAAATCACATGGGATATGAGACAGAACGCTACGCAGTCTGTGTATTGCGGGTCTGTATGCACGGGACATGGGACAAAACCACATACACTGACTGCAATTCAAAACACTTGTTAGAGCATCTTTATTTCTGAAACTTTATTTATGAAACTCTTATAATTTCTAAATTATTAACGCATCAGTTTTAAAACTTTAATATTTTTTTAGTTTCTAAATCTTTCATTTCTGAAACTAAAAAAAAATTAGAATTTTTTAATTATCACGTCAGTAACTACTATCAATATTGTGAAAATCGATACTCTGAAACAAAATTTCTAAATGAAAAACTCATCTAAAGAAACTCATTTAGAAACTGTTACAGCAAATTAAAAACTTCAAAAATTTCAAAAATGAAAATGCTCTTATGAGTAAACTTTATTTGAGAAATATTTAAAAATGTGTGCATTGCTAAAATCATACTAAAAACCATTATAGCACATATCAATATTTTGCGGAGAAAAAAAAAATTACCAAGCAACCAAACAACCAAATCAAATGGTGAAGCAGCAATTTAATTTTCTTCTATAAATGAGACTGAAAGTCATGTTATTTTATACCACTTTACCTTCATCACAGCTAAGGTAGAAATTGAAGCATGAGCCACCTTAACCGAGGCAGCCAAGGATGTTACGAATTTCACTATTTCAGCACTTTCTGTTTCCACGCTTCTGAAAGAGTCGATTCCATTTCCTATAATTAACCCACCAAAAGCTTGCCCCCAAAATGTCCATAATACAAATTAAACAAATAAACAAATATTGAAATAACCACCCAACAAGACTATGCAATTAGAACACAGTGACACTTGCTAAATTAATGAAAAAATAACATGCCGCTCACCAAGAATAAGATGCTGATTCTCAAAAAGAAAATCCAAAATGAAGGAAGATCAGTTACCATCTGTCTGACAAATACTTGTATCACAAAAGCATGAACAAGATACCTACTTGAGGAACGCACATGCCAAAAATAAGAAAACATAAGCCACTAAGGAGGTAAGAAGCTCAAGAGACCAGGTAGGAGGTAAGAAGTGCGCCGGAATTAGAGGAATTGTTGCGGAACCCACTATCCATCCAACAACAAGAGCACCAAATCTGCAAATTTGGATGAAAACCAACAAATGTTATTCTAAAAACAAACCCATACTTAGTTCAATATTTTATTTTTATTCTGCAAAATTTCATCTAATGTGTTTCACTTTCAAACATCGTGCCATGCTTGTTTATGAGACCAATATGCACAAGGAGTTGATGTTTGCAGGACTTGGCCAGACCTCATACTAAAGAACAATAATGCCTATGTTATAAAACCATAAAATTTTGCTAATACTGCAACCTACTGTGCACATTTGTAAAAAGAAAAGATAAAAAAGAGCCGAGAAAATAAGAAAACAAAAGGGCTGGAGCTAAAATTTCAACAAGGAAGGGTACTACTCGTATGATTCACTAACTTGTTGGATGATTCTAGTATCCATCTTTCATATCACATCCGAATGTACTACAAAACCTAGACAATATTACAGATGATCAGCTTATATTGCACTTACATGCAAACACCATGAATTACGACTTGTTGAAAAGATACACACTCCAATTGCGGAAAGTATTTTCAAAAGAAGAAAAATTCTCACCCAGTGAAGCAGGCTCTTTTACCATCCTTCATTTTATCATTAAGAAAAAATATGCACGCCAGAAGTGAAAGGAAAACCTAAGGATAACAGAGCTGTGTCATATTCCTTGTGGCAAATTGTAATTACATCTACTCGAAGTTCAAACCATACAAAAAGTGCAAACTTAGTTCTCAACAACCAAAGTGAGTTTTCACCAGACATGACCTGATCTAAGGAAAAATAAACCTTCAGAGCTTGTGGATTTTATTAGTTAATGCTTTAAAAGCTGAGCAAATCACTGCACATAAGAAGTTGCAACATCCAGGTTGGGTAAACAACCTACTGTAAAGTTAAACAAAGCTCAGCTAAAAAATTCTAGCATGATACAATACAAATATCTATTATGTATGATCCTCAGCTCCTTACTCCTATTATTTCAATCAAAAGAACATAAAGATCATTCCCAACTAAAATTGAAGGGAAATGGACATCTTCGAAAGTAGTTTGTTTACCCAACAAGACTGTTAATAACTGGAACAATAATGTCAACCAGTGGACACAACAATGAAAAAGTATTGTCAACACTGTTATATAGTACCTTCTCACTTTGGTTGTTTCTCTAAGCAAAAAAAGAAGAATGAATTTACCTGAAAAGCAGGGCCAGTCTGGGCTGAATACATCACACTCCAAACAGCCATGAACCCAAAGAGAAACAACCGTCTCATAATCAAATCCATTGGTGGTACCTCCACACAACTAAGCAAATTTTTAAACCAAGAAGGCGACTCCTCCACTTTCTTTCTCAGCTTGTTCCTTAGGTTTATCTTGGCCTTCTTTCTCTCTTTAAAACTCTTCATAATTATCTTCTCATAGGCCAACTCAATAGCCTCGACACTACTCTCGTCACCTCCATATTGCTGTTTAAGGAAGTTGCGGGCCCCACGGATCTCTTCTTCTGACGCATCAGGTGTTACACCCAGAAGTTTATAGGGGTCTCTCACGCGCCTCCGTGGAAACTTAAATACACTGTCTATATATACTGAGAAATTAGCTTGTTTTTTAAAATAACGAAAAAGAAATGTGTTGTGGCACAGAATGTAACCAACAATGAACAACAACAAGCCTTAGCCCCAAACAAGTTGGGTTTCATTTCCATGAGAATGGCTAAAATTTGTAGCTTGCCAAAGCCGATGACTTGACTTGGTTCCTGACTTGGGACAGGCTATATAAAAAAACTACAAAGGCAGAGTTGTGGCACAGAATGTAATCATGGCCAAAAAAATACTTTTCTAACCTTTATAAACCTTTTGTTCACCAGGACGCCATTAATAATTTAATGGGCCATTCAAAAAGCTTTGTTCCTGATTCACTGCAACCTTATTTTTTTTTCTTTTTTTTACTGGCTTGGGGTGTTGGTAATGTTAGCAGTATTTAACAACAAAATAAAGAAACCAGTTTATTAATTAAAAAAACAATAGTAGAGGAATTATTTCAGAATATATTCTCATGTTATATAAGGCTTATCACTTAAATTGCAGTGTTCTGATTTAATAATTATCCATTTCCCAATTTGTTCACAGGAGTTTACAAAGTGCACAGAACATTTAAGTAACTTATCACAACAACAAAATTTCAATTTCCTGATGGTAAAAAACTCTTTCAAGTTAAGAACTAGAACATCGCAAATTCGCAATGCAAAATTCCAGAGAATAAAAAAGGACCAAACCTCCAAACCAAAACTTCCGAAGGACTATTTACCAAAAAAAACAAAATAACAAAAAGGTCCTTACTGTAACGAAAATCATCTCCGCCGACAGAGAGCGCCATGGCGCATCGTGGGCTTCTAAGCGCGAGAAACCTTACTCTCCTCACCTCATTCCCGTTCCTTCACCAAAATAAACATAGATATTAGGCATTAAATTAAAAATAAATAAACTAGAAGCAACGAGGAAAGAAGCAAGGGAACGTACTTTATGGTACCGGAGAAGAGGCGACAGTAGCAGCTCGCCGGATTGGAGACGAAGGGGGAATTCATCCCTCCCAACCAGTGAGAGAAGGGGAGAGGGAGAGAGAGGGAGAGACAAGAAAAAGAGGAAACGTGTGAGTTGAGTTAGATAAGAGTAGGTCTTTCGAGCTCGAATCGAACCAGAGTACCAGACTCGGGACTCATAGCCGGACCCGATTCTTCTGCCGCGCAGCACCAACGGACCGCCCAGATTTACTGCGCTGTCAGATACGGACGGTCCAGATTTGATTCAGAGGGTTGATATTATAAAGTTTAGCATGCACGAATCTTGATGCAAATTAAAGGCTGATATTTGCTGCGCAGCACATACAGTGACGGTGCCGCGCGGTAGAAGATCTCGTTCCCTCGTAGACTGGTCAAGAATGTCGCTGGGAGCTGGTACTTGGGAGAAGTCTTTTCTAATTCATAGTGTTTTTTTTTTCTAGTTTTATGGGCCTGAGATGAAAGCCCATATTTACAAGTTGTGTTGTAACAAGCCCAGTACGTAATTAGAGCCCAAGGCATCAAAGTTCTGGATTTCAGACTCAATAACATTGATTATGGTCCCATAACCTAAAGGTTCAAACAACAACTTCAGCAAAACAGTATGCGAAGCCCATAAATCGATAAAAAAAATGCAAAAGAAAACGAGAACAAATGCAAAATCCTATAAGCTGCGAACAGAGAGGCCATTTTGAGAAATCTAAGCGGGAGAGGTTACCTCGGCCTTCTCTATGCAACGATTAAAAACGGTAACGATCATTTCTGATCATCGGATCACAACTTAAAGAGTGTGAATTAATAGCAACTGTTGGATGGGTGTACAGATCATATCTGAAAGGTTAAATGAACTAATGGAGATGTTCGGTTGATCAAGGACTGGAGAGAATAATTATGATGTTGTTGAGATTTTTCAGTTAGTTAGGAATAATTGCAGATCTACTCTGTTTTTATTTTGTTTTACAATTTGGTCATTTTCTGTCTATATAAAAGCTATAAGTTGCTTATGTTGAATTTTGTATTGAATAGAAAACTTGGTTAGCTTCTATGGCTCCTTTTTATCCCCGTTCCATTTATTTCCTCTTTTATTTCCATTCAAATTCAAAAATTATAGCAATTGATCAATTAAGATCGTTGCACTCTACCTCCTCCTCTTTCATCCTCCCCTCTTCTTCTCTTCCCCCTCCCCTCACCCCTCCTCTTCCTTGATTCCGGGAATTAGATGATGATATGATGAGAAGAGATTGAGGAATCAATAAGCTCAGATCGTTGTTGAGGCTGAGATCGATGTTCACAAGGGCATGATCCATACGGGATGAGATCGATGGAGATTAGATCAAAATATGAGGCTGGTCACAGAGGCTGAGATTGCTGATCACAAGAACCCGATTGAGACAGGATGAGATTGATGGAAATCGAGACAGGATGAGATCGATGGAAATCGAGACAGGATGAGATCGATCGAGATCAGATCCAATGTGTTGATGAGTTGATTAACAACTTCTAAGCCATCGAGAGGTGATGAGCTCAATCAGGTTAGACGAGTGCTTATGAGCTCCATCGAGAGGTGAAGATCTTGATCAGATTAGACACCATGTTTTGTTCTGACGAGAGCAGATCGTTGTTCAATAACCTCTCTGATAAGTTGTACAATCACCTCACTGATAATGAAAACAAAGGCTGGTTCAGATTGTTGTGCTGGTACATAAGCTATATGTTGTGCCAGTTCAGAGCAAATTGGGTTGATACTGTGCTAGATCAGAGTTTTGATCAAGGCTAGTGGGGTGCCAGATCAAAGCAACATGAAATCTGGTGATGATGTTGGCTGGGTGATTGAGGTTGAGATGTTGAGATTCTAGAGGAGACTCGGTTGAGTTGTGGATGTTGACACTGGTTCTCAGGGTTGTCGTTTCTATTCTGGTATAGATCACAAATGGTTATAGTAGAGGGGTTTGATCACAAATGATTGATCGAATTTGCTAGGAAGAATGAGTGTGTATGGTGATTTGCTTGTGTATGTGTGCAAAGTACGGTCGAGTTATGACGAGGTGTGATTCGAAAATTGCGAGACAGAGATATAACCGAGCGATCTTGGGACGAATTTCACTTTAGTTCGGATGCGACAGCTGGCTATGCAACGTGATGGCGAATGGTAGAGGTACAATATGTCTTGTTGGCAAATGTGAGATATATCCATACCGTGTTGTCAATCATATAGATAGAATGAGAAAGTGGTAGAAGATAATTGTATGAAAACAGGGGGTTACACTAGTTTTGGTTTTGTCTTTAGATTTAAGCAAAGGAGTTTGATTAGTTTAGGATATAGATTGTCAGTGTGTGATAATTGGTATCGTGTGATGGTTTTATCTTGAATG